>APFE030147196.1:76369-104965 GCA_000404065.3 Pinus taeda
TCAGAGTGAGTTCCTTCAAAAATAGTTTAACAATTAGAAGGTAGATCTGTATCGAATCATGACTAGTTAGGATGGATTATTTTCAAATAGAGCACCAATCTTTGATGGATTTAATTATGGATTTTGAAAATTAAGAATGGAAGCCTACGTAATGTCTCTTGGTGCTTATGTTTTGTTATATGTTGAAGTTTGATACACAGTTCCAACAACTACTTGAATAGATTTGGATGAAAGAAGAGCATATACAAACAATGTAAAGGCTAGAAATGCAATCTTGTTCGATCTTAACCAATACAAACTAGTCAAACTAATGCAGTGAAAATCTACCAATGTTATCTGGGACAAAATTAAGAACAACTACAAAGAAGATGCTAAGGTAAGGAAAGCCAAACTTCAAAATCATAGAATGAGGTTTGAAAGTTAAAGATGAATAAGGATGAGTATATTGAAGAATACTTTCTTAGAGTTGATGAGGTAGCTAACGTGATTAAATGCCTTAATGAGAAACTTCATGAAGATGTAGTGGTTCATAATGTATTGTGATATTATCCTATGAGATTCAATGCAAAGATATTCAGTACTGAAGAGATGCATGAACTAAATACTCTCTTGATGGAAAAACTTTATGGAATTCTTAAAACTTAAAAAATGACAATTGGAAAGGAGGAGTCAAAACCAAAGGAAGCACATTGAAAGCTTCAAACATGTCTAAAGAACATCAATATTTCTCGAGCTATGAATCATATTAGATGTCTCAATTTATGAGGAAGTTAAAGAGAGGAACTGGCCAATATAAAGGTATGATACCACTAAAATTCTTTGATTGTGGTAGAATTGGTCACTTTTATTCAAAATGTCCTTACACTAAAGTTGGGAAGCAAGAAGAAGAAAAAAAATCAAAAGAATAGAAGTAAATCTCACAAATAACAAAAGAGAAATATTGAGATAAATGCGAGTTTCTATTCTAAATAAGCTCATCTGAAGAAAGGAACAAACAATCATCTAATTCAGAGCATGATGAATTCTTTCTCATGGCCTTAGATTCTGAATTGAAATACAAGAATACTTCATACATAGAGGAATAAGTTGAAGGGGTAGTTGATCTTGAAGCAGAGCTTGTTAGTTCTCTAGAGGCACTAAAGAAGACTAGGAGGAAGAATAAATAGTTGAAGGAACAATTTTTGAGAGCAAAAGAACGTAATTATCATGCTGATGAAGAAAATTTTAATATTCAAAAGATGCAATTAGAAGAAAAAAACCAAATCAAAGTAATTCTTTTATAACAATTGAAAGATAAAAAAAAGCATTCATAGAAAACTAGAAGATGAGAATGCATCTCTTAATCAATATTTAGCCAAGAATAAAGAAAATACAGACTCAAATGCATATTTAGAATATATTCTCTTTGAAAACTAAACTTGAATGGGAAAATACAAGAGAGGAAATTCTCACAAATTAGTTGAAGGAATGGGAAAATAGTGGTCAAAGCTAGAACTAGAGGTTGTCACTTTAAGGAAATATCTAGAGAAGTCAAAATTTAAGATGAATTTGAGCCTCAAGTTTGCTAAAGGATCTAAAATGTTGGACAACATTCTCATTCAAAGGTATCCAGTAATCAAAATTAGTATGGGTTATAAAGATCCTCATCATATCTCAAAAAGTGAACGAAGCACCAAGTCCTTACGAAACAAAACTCCTCTAAGCTATGAAAAGGCACTCAAAGGAAAAGTCAATGAAGAAAAAGATGTCATTAACAAAATAAAAAACTAGAAAACCCTATTAGATCCATGAATAATCCTCAACACAAGTCATAGAATCGGTAAGAAACTAAAAAAAGATACAACAAATCCAACCCTACGCAACATAAGTGCAAAATCAGGCACCCACATTTGTTTATGGAAAATTTTACTCGTTTCATAACTTTGGGCATAATGTTTCTAACTACAAATCCAATAAGTTTAATATAAATGAAGATGTTAGATCTAGTTATTTTCCAAATTCTATATCTAGGAACTCATATACTCATAAGAACAATATATTTTTTCCTCTCATGAATGAAATAGAATGATTCAACTATAACGATTTTAGAATGATTCAACTATAACGATTTTAGACACAAAACTAGTGAATGTAGAAGAAAATTATTTAATCCCCCCAGGCAACAAATTCCTAAGCAATATTAAAATCAAAGTGGCATAAAGATATGGAAACAAAGATCAAAGAGGTTTGAAGAATGTGTATTTGCACTATATGACCATAAACAATAACATAAATGGTATGTTGATAGTAGGTTCTCAAAGCACATGAATAGGGAAAAAATAAAAGCTCTCTTTTTAAGAAAAGATAAAAGAGGAAGTGTCACATTTGGGAAATGTGAACTAGCTTAGATAAAAGGAAAAGGAATTATCAACTTAGATATTAAGACCAAGGCTCATAATGCCTTGTGTATGGATGGCTTGAAGCACAATCTCCTAAGTGTGAGCCAAATGTGTGACCAAGGATATTATGTCACATTTCACTCTAAATATTGTGAGATAAGGAAATTTGAATCTGGTAAAATAGTAGCCAAAGCAATCAAAACGTCTAAAAATGTGTATGCAAATTGGATGAAACCTAGTTATGGCATAGAAGAATGGGACATGTAAACTTTGACAATATGGTAAAAATAAACAAGGAAAAAGAAATAAGAGGCATGCCAAAGTTGTCAAAACTAGATGGTTCCATATGTAAATCATGCCAATTTGGAAAATAGGAAAGGGTCCATTTCAAGATAAAAGAGCATTAATCATCTAGACCCTTGGAGCTACTCCACACTAACATATGCGGTCCTACAAGAACAAAGATCCCAAGAGCAGAGAGATATTTCTTTTTTTTTATTGATGACTATACAAGGGAAACTTGGATCATGTAGCTTAGATAAAAATCAAAACTTCTCATCAATTTCAAGGTGTTCAAGGCTCAAGTAGAAAATGAAAAGGACATGGAAATCAAATGTTTGAGATCAAATGCAGGAGGATAATGTATCTCCAATTAATTTGAGGAATTATGTGAGGAGAATGATATCATAAGACTATATTCAATAGACAAAACACGTCATGAGGATGGAGTAGTAGAAAGAAACAAAATATCAGTTCAAGAAATGGAAAGAGTAATGATGGAAAAAAAAAATTGCAAAGACATTTTGGGAGAAGTAACTCAAACAACTGTTTATTTATCAAAAATAGTTCATCTCATATCAAACAATGATAAACCCCCTCTAAGTTATGGAAATGTATACCAACTTCAATAAAACACCTAAGAGTCTTTGGAAGCAAGTGCTACATAAAGACAAATAAAAAAATTCTTGGGAAATTTGACTCTATAGTAGATGAAGGTATATTTATTGGTTAATCAACTAGATACAAAGGTCAAAAGTGATAGAAAAAAGTATTAAATAAAATAGTGGAATGCATTGATGTCAAGGTAGATTAATCTTTTCCATAGTTAACAAAATCTCAAAAAAACGAAAAATTAGGAGAGGCGGCAAGTGTCTTTAATGAGTACGCAAAACATGAAGAGTAAGATGAAGAATAAGAATTGAAGACCCCTCATAAGTACAAAACTCCATCTAGGTATTTACAAAAAAATCATATTAAAATTAAAATAATTGGAGATAAAGAATTGGGAGCTCAAACTAGAAGAAAATTCATAGGCACTACGGAACATGAAAATTTGGGAACTCTTGTCTCAAATAGAACCCAAAATTTTCAGTCAAACCAGTGAAGATAAAAATTTGGTTAAAGAAATGGATCACGAGTTATATTAGATAGAGAAAAATAATACTTGGAAATTGGTCCTTATACCAAAAGGAAAAAATGTCATTGCTACTAAGTGGATATTTAAAAAAAAAGTTGAATGAAGATGGACAGGGAATAAGAAATAAAGTCTAACTAGTATGCAAAGGATATGGATAGGTATAAGGTATTGATTTCAAAAAACCAAAAAATCGTGTACCTAGATTAGAATCCATTAGGATGTTTTTGGCATTCTTAAGTTTTATTTTCTTAATGGTGAATTATGGAGGAAGTTTAAACTAAACAACCAGAAGGATTTTGGTTATATGAAGATGTATATCATGTTTTTAGACTAAATAAAGTGGTGTATGGTTTAAAACGATGCCCCTATAAGATCATGGTACACAAGGTTGGGAAAATACTTACAATAGAAAGTAATTAAACTAGGAACAATAAATAGTTACCTTTACATTAAATATGACAATGAAAATATATTAATAATTGTTATATATGTAGATGATATCATCAATGGGAGTGATTTGGAACAAATGGGTTAGCAATTTGCAGACGAAATGTAGAAGGAATTTGAGATGTCCATGTTGGGAGAACTATCATTCTTCCTTGGCTTACAACTCTCTAAACAAGAAAAAAGGTATCTTCATTTCTCAGTCAAAATATTTAAAATAAATTTGAAGAAATTTGGTATGGAAGATTGGAAACCTATTAGCACACCCATGGTCACTAGATACAAATTGAGAAAAGATTATAATTCCCCTGATGTAAATTACACTACTTATAGGTCAATGATTGAAATTATTTTATACCTCACAACATCAAGTCCGGACATAATGCAAGTTGTAGGATTGGTTGCTAGAATTTAATCTAACCCCAAGGATGGCCATGCCAATGAAGTCAAGAGAATCTTTAAATATCTATGAGACATAAGATAGCAGAAAATAAGATAGGCTTCAATCCTACATTTCTTCTTCTTACATCTCAAAGTTTATGAACACCTGGTCGATAATTTAATGTCAATGATTTATTTATATAAATAACCCAATAAGAAACGGAGAGGACATTCATATATATTTATTGAAACAAAAATTAGATTTCAGTGTATATAGTTTGAGAGTCCTTTGAACCCTATCAACTCATGAAAGTTTGTCTTTTTACAATTATAATTAACCTTAAGGTTGTAAATGGATTTGGAAAATTTGGGGATTGGAGTTTTTTATCCCTAACCCCTGGTCACATTGGTTAACGAATTCAATAACCTAGGACTTAGGTGCAAAGGTGGTTAAGTGTGAAATTCCTTAACTAGATTGGTCTTAATTCATTTAAATGCCTAGATTTTCTTAGTGGTTCGTAGCTAATTAACAAAATTGCTAGTTGATGGAACCTTTTTTTGTTTCCTTTTTTTAAATTCCATCACAAAACCAAGTAAAAGTATAAGGAGTTTTTTTTATTTCTTCCAATGGCATGACTTTCCAATGAGCTAGTTATTTAAATTGATAGGTTAAAAAAATCCTAATTGATGCTAGCGTGTATGGTAGTTGATGTTCATTAACTGGGCCAACTAAACTTATGAACTTTTTTCCTTGGTTATTCCAATGGTTCATTTGTTAGTGGCCCAAGGAATGTTAACTTATGGTACCAAAATGTGTCAATGGAATATGACTAGAAATCTCAAAATTTGAGAAATGGCTAATGAAAAGAAAAACTCCAATATAGATTCCAATGAAGTAGACCATGTAAAAGTTATGAGGGATCCACATGAGAATTTCTAATATTAAAATGCTAATGTGGCATGAAGGATAAATTATGATGACATGGTATGTTGATATGTCATGACAATGTGGCTTTAGGATATGTCAAGATAACATCATATTTAGGTGTGGTGTGATGACATGTCACTCGAGTGCTAAGAAGGTGATGTGGTCCCTCGTGACAGGGAATGTTATGGAAGTGAGGAAGTGGGACATGGTATCTAGAATCCAACCTTGGTCAAGTGAATTGTTAATATTTTATGGATCCATATGTGATTGATATAATCTATTTTGAATTATGTTAGTTGCAAACAACATGGAATATTCCCATCTTTTGATGAAATCCATATCCAAATTCTAATAATCTAAAAATAAAACTTTTTTGAAAATGGGCATTTAGGATTTTTCTTCAATATAGATAGGTTAAGTGAAAATTATATTGAAACATTCTCATTGTTTGAAAAAAATTGAATCCATAATCTATTAATATAAAGATATAAAAATTTTGGAAATAGGCATTTAATATTTTTTTTAGATTTGGATGTGATTGGGCAAGCCAGCATGCCTACCTTGTGGAGGTGGCATAATGTGGTAGCCACACATGGGCACTTCACCTTGTGTCATCCATGTTTTAGATGACATGGAATAATAGAGTGGTGTCATGTAGGAATAGGTTGCCATGTGTCAAACATGTAACAAATGTATTGTTCCCAATGTGACATAAGACAATGGAACTTCCAAGGGTCATAATTTTGTGTTCATAGCTAAATTTTGCATGAAATTTATATTCTTGGAATTCTCTCGATGAGAAGAAAATAGCAGTGACCTTAGGTAAGAAGTGTGAAGTGATTCAAAGAAGGAGAATTTTAGTACCCTCATCTCCTTAGCATAGATTAAACTGTTGGGACTTAAATAGGTCAATGGAATTATAGCAAGAATTTACATATTGAGTTTTGTATATTTTCTTTCTCATATAGCCCGAAGGGTTAGCTTTATTTTTTGAGTTCATGTTACTAAAACACCTCGCTAATAGGAGTTCACGAGGTCAATTCTCCTTCATGCACTTGGGGTTAGGCTCTGCTAATAAGCCAGTGGGGTCTGATCCCTTTGGGTGGATCTGCCAGGATATTTCCTTGGAAAATAAAATAAAATAAAAGTAAAAAACTCATTCTCATATATTTGGTTTATTGTAAATTCTAAATTTTGATAACTAAGATGTGTTATAAATTGGTATCAAAACCAAGGCTATTGTTGGATACCATTTTTTCATACTTTTCCATGTTTCATTTTACATTTTACCACTCATATGCACCCTTCATAATTCAATATTTCCCATGTTATCATACATTTATATGTTTTTTAAGCTAAAATCATTTTCCAAGCATATAAAGGTAAATGTTTCTTATTTTTATTTCTTCCTATGTACTAATGGATTAAATGAGTTTTAAGTTGATTTTACTAGTGACAAATTTTTTAGTTTAGTTATTGTTCAAATCACACCCAAGTCACATTTGTGAGCCTCTAACTCTTAATCAATCTTATAGGTTAAAATTTCCATACAATAGTAAAAAAATGAGAAATTATTGACTAGGTGACTAAAAACGTTAGGCACTCAACTTTTCCAAGTGAAATACTACCAAAAATAAGGAATCTTAAGTGACCAACTAAAAAATGACTAATTTAATCCCAGGTTTGAATATACAACTAAATAATAAATAAGGCAACTAAAATGACTAACGTAAATCACTAATTTAGTCCATGAACAAAAATATGACTACCTAACAAGTATTACAATAATACAAATCAATCATTTATGTTAGTCATTTTAATTGTATCACTTCAACAATCTAAACTTACAAGTGATAGGTCTCATTCGAAGGTTGTTATAGATTAGTTGAAAGGTTATACTTCCTTAAACACTTATTTATTGGATCAGTGGATGATTAGAGTTATGGAGCTTATTAGAATCTTCAGGGTTTTATCATTTATTCACATTCATAGGGAATTAAATTCAAAGACTAACAATTTTTTCAAAATGGGAGTGGGCTAACAACTGGGTCAAATACATTATGAAGAATACCTGCAAGAAGAAGTGTTGGTTACTTAGTAGAGGAAACATTTCCTTTAGTTGAAGACTTAAATTTTCATGCATATATATATTTTTAATTATCAGGGTAATATCCATTAAACTTAGAATACTAGTTTTTATCTTGGATATCAAGTTGTTTATCTAGTTTGAAACTACATTATGAACATAGAAATACTAGACTCTTATGAAATTGTTTTGAATCCTATGGGTATTTTCATATTTCCTAAACATTAGATGTTGCACATATTAGAATATCACGTCATACATGTGAAGCAAATTTAGTATATCTTAGATGATGTAAATTATACCTTGTTGGCATTCTGGCACATTGTTGGCAGTTTTGGTACTATGGCATAGGTGCTGTCCTTGATGGCAACTCACTCTGGTGACAGATCACAGTTCAGGCACTCAGAAAGAAGAAAAAGACATATATGCAAGTTCACTTTGACGAAGCCACATATATACGCGGGTTGGACATTCCCAAGGCACGTATGCATATACACGCACTTTCATGAAAGGAAAAGCGCGTACATATGGGAAAACTTGTTTCTGGTCTGTGGTATTTAGTCATTGGTATTTGAACCTATGGTTTTGGGCCATGGTATCTCATCATAAGTGTTGATCCCAAGTATTGGGTCCATGGTATTGAATTTTTATGGTTTTGGACCGTGGTATTGTGAAAGGCCTAAGACTATAAAAGAGGAAGGAGATCATTTGGCAAGAGAGGATCTGAATTATTGAATATCTGAAAAAGTGCTAGATCTGGAATACAATGATTGGGTTATGGTGCGGATCTGGATCTGAAGGAAGAAGGAAACTGAGCACAAGGAGAAGGATAAGTTCTTTTGATGGGTCAAAATCTTAAGGCTTGAATGATAGTATCTTTGTATGATTTTGATCCGTTCTATGTGGCTCTTGCTTGATCTATAAATCTGATAATCTGGATAAACTAATATCTGAACATTTGAAGGGCTAAATTACCTTTATAGATCTGTACGCAGGTTCAGTGAAGCACAGGTGTGTATACACGCAGGTTCTGTAAGGTGGAAGTGCGTATACGCAGGTTGATCTCAGTACAGGTGTGTATACACACATTTTCTGGAAGGCGGAAGTGCGTATACGCAGGTTGATCTTAATACAGAAGCGTATACATGCAAGTTTTTGAATATTGAAGTAGCATACATCTCATAATTTATGTTCTATCTGCTTCTGTTGATTATTGCAGTGATCTGGGTTTAGAATTTGAGGTGTGATTACAGTTACTGTGATTAGGCTACAGTTGACAGAGAAGTGTTTATTTTGATTCAGTCTTGACTGGTGAAATGGTGATTGGTTGATGCAGAAATTATTGATGTTTGATTGATGTTATTTGTGGATCCATTCTGAAAATTTATGAAACATGGTCCCTGGAAGAAAGAGAAGGTTGTAGCCTTCTGCAGGTAGCAGCCTGCATACTAGTATCTCAACTAGTACAAGAACTAAAGGGGTTGTAGCTCCCTTCCAGGAGAAGCTGGAAAACGAGAGAGGGTTGTAGCTCTCTACAGGTAGCAGCCTGCGTACTGGTAAAGGACTGCACCAGTATATAATCATTGTAAAAAGAAGTTTCTAATTAAAAGAAGATAGAGACGAATTGCAGCAGGTGGTTTTCACCCACATTGGGTTTCCACCTTATATCTTGTGTTCTTATGTATGGTTGTCTTTTGATCTGTTTTATTGTTCCTGGCAACTGTTTATATGATTCTGGTGCATAACTTAATGATCAACATCTGTAGGATAAATTAAATTATAAATCTACATCGTATACACGGGTTTCCTTATGTGTAGTTGCGTATATATGCAGGTTCATCTAACTGAAGTAGCATATATGTTCTGGGTTTGAAAAAGTAAAGAATTTATCAGGTAATACTGATTCCCCCCCCCCCCGCCCCTCAGTATTATCTCCAACAATTGGTATTAGAGCAGGTCCTTCAGAAGAAGCTTGATCACTTGAAGGAAGATCTATCATCATGAGCAACTATGAGAGAGAAGCATCAATTAGGCCACTAGTTTTTGATGGGACCAACTTCGTCTATTGGAAGGTAAGAGTCAGAGCCTATCTTCAATCTCTTGGTACAGAAGTCTGGGACATCATAGATACAGGGTACACTTTTCCATTAGCAACTCCTACAGATCCAGTTAAGAAGAAGCAGTTTGAAACAAATGCAAAGGCTGTCAACACTCTATTAGGATGTTTATCTCAATCAGAATTCGTAAAGGTTATGCAGTATAAAACCGCTAAAGAAAGATGGGACAAGATTGTGCTGAGCTATGAAGGAGATGAGCAAGTAAAATGAGCAAAACTTCAAACCCTCAGAATTCAGTATGAAAATCTCAGGATGTACAATGATGAAAGTGTGGCTAACTATTTCCTTCATATAGATGAGATTGTTAATTGTATGAAAAATTTTGGTGAAGAAATAAAAGAGGCTGTTGTGGTCGAAAAGGTTCTAAAATCTTTATCTCCTAAGTTTGAATCAAAATTTTCTGCAATAAAAGAAAAGGAGAATCTACAGAAAATTACCATGTCGCAGTTACACAGAATTCTAACCGCTCATGAAATGAGGAAAGGAGGACCATCGAACAGGAGAGAAACTGCATTCAAGGCTTCAGGTAAAGGAGATTACTATGAGTCAGGACATATGTTAGAAGAAGAGGAAGAATCAAATTTTGTAAAGAACCTTCAACGAGGTGCTGGAAGATTCAGTGGTAAGCTGCCCTTCAAATGCTTTTCTTGTGGAAGAGTCGGTCACTATGCTGCCAAGTGTCCTCATAAGCTTGACAAAGGTAAGGAACCTATTAGATGGAACAAGAAACAGAACGTAAGTAAGAAAAGCTACTACACTCATGAAGACAGTGATGGACTCTCAAATAGTAATGAAGATGAACGAGGTAATAACTATAGACTTTTAATGGCTTTTGAAGATGATGATTTTATGGATGCTATAGATGGAGAAGGTCTTTATGAAGAGATTTCTAAACTCAAAATTTGTTTAGAAGAGAAAAATATGATTATTGATACTTTGCAATTTAAACTGGTTGAAAGAAAAAAACATCATGAAAAGTTAGAATGTGAAATTATGGGACTTACAAAAGAGATTGAGAAAACTAAAGCTCTTAATCTTAGATTTGTTAAAGGATCTGAAAGATTAGATGAGATTATCAAAGTGCAGCGTTCTCCTCTAATCAAGGCAGGTCTGGGATATAATGAAGAAGCAACTGAAGCGCAGAAACCATCCACCTCCAAAAGTTATCTTGATGCAGCAAGGAGGAGTGAGCAAAGGCCTAATGGAGATCACCATGTAAATCAAGGACATTTTTTTTCAAGAATGAACAGAGATCACCAAGTAAATTAGGGGCAATCGACTTCAAGGATAAACAAAACCTACAATATACCACAGGTAAATCATTCTCAAATTGCATCAAGAATGAATGCCAACTAAAATCATTCGGTCTGAAGGGTTGATAATCACAGGAATTTCTTCAATGGCCAATGTTTCTCTTGTCACAACTTTGGACACAAAGAAGCTCAGTGTGTTGCCTACAAAACTATCATGACTAGAGAAACTCAAAAATAGAAGAGTATGACTGGGATCATAAAAGGGACCTACAATAACTTTTTTTTCTCTTGAAAATGAAATAAAATGTTCTATTTGTAATAATTTTGGTCGTGAAGATTCTGAATGCAGGAGAAAGTTTCGGCAAACAATTCAGAAGGAGCAAGCCTCAAATATCAAAACATGGAGAATGAAAGAACCACAACTAGAAATATGTGGTATAGCCTTATATGCAGAAGGGTAGGAAAACCAATGGTACATCGACAGTGGATGTTCAAAACATATGACAGGTGATAAAGAAAAACTTCAATCATATAGTGCCTTGGAGAAGGAGAAGAAGGTCTCATTTGGAAATGACACCCCTGCTCTCATAAAAGGTAAAGGTTTTGTTCTTTTAAAAGATAAGGTCAAAGCAAGAAATGTTATGTATGTTGATGGTTTAAAGCATAATCTATTGAGTATCAGTTAGATGTACGATTAAGGAACAAAGGTAATATTTTGATCAAATGGATGTAGTGTTCGTGATCTTGATACAGGAGAAAAAGTGTTCAAAGGCATAAGAACTCCAAATAATTTATACATATTCAAAGAAGGACAATGACAATGTTATCTAAGCAAGAATGATGAACACTGGCTATGGCACCGAAGGTTGGGGCATCTAAGTTTCTCACAAATAAGGAAAGAATGCAAATACCAGGCAGTTCGTGGTCTTCCAGACATCAGAATTCCAGACAATACAATATGCAAATCATGTCAGTTTGGTTAGCAAACCAGAACTAACTTCCCTGAGAAGGAAGGATCAACTAGTAGGCCACTTGAACTTGTCCATACTGATGTATGTGGTCCATCTAGGAAAAGGTCACCTTGGGGAGAAGAATACTTTATATTATTCATTGACGACTATTCAAGGATGGTTTAGATAGGACTTATGAAGCACAAAGATGAAGCCTTCAAAAAATTCGAATCCTTCAAAGCTTTGGTTGAAAACGATTCAGATCACAAAATTAAATGCCTCAGGTCTGATAGAGGTGGGGAGTTTACCTCAAATGAATTTTTCTATTTTTGTGAAGAACATGGAATAAGAAGTGAATTCTCTACAGCGAGGACTCCTCAACAAAATGGAGTAGTGGAAAGGATGAACAGAATGGTTCAAAAAATGGCTCGTGCTATGCTTGATGAGTCTGGAACTCCTGCAACTTTCTGGGGTGAAGCTGCATTTGTTGCAATTGTTATTCTCAACAAAACAAATGTCCGGGTAAACAACACTCAAACCCCTCATGAGCTCTGGTATGGTGAGACTCCTGCGGTAAAATATTTCAAAATTTTTCGAAGCAAATGTTATATCAAAAATATTGATGAACATCTTGGCAAGTTTGAACCTAGAGCACTTGAAGGCATTCTTCTTGGTTACTCTCCCCACAACAAAGCATACAAGTGTTATAATAAAAGGCTTGGAAAAATTGTTGAAAGTATTGATGTAGTGGTTGATGAAGAAGAAAACACTCCTAGGCAGGTAAGATCTGAATTTTGAAGATGATGACGACCATCCATCAACATCAAATCAGATTCATGATGAAGAAGAAACCTATGTAGAAGAAACCCATGAGGAGCCTGAAGAACAAATAAGGATAGAAGTAAAGACTCCATCCAAATATGTTGAAAAGAATCATCCAGAAACTCAAATTTTGGGGCAGAAAGAGGCAGGTATACAAACAAGAAGAACAATTGCAGAAGCTTCAAGCTATTTGGCATTACTTTCCTCCACTGAACCACAAAATGTAAGAGAGGCATGCAAAGATGAATGCTGGGTCAAAGCAATGGATGAAGAACTTGAGCAGATCGAAAAGAATAACACTTGGGAGTTAGTTCCTAGACCAAAAGATAAGAATGTCATAGGAACAAAATGGATCTTCAAAAACAAGTTGAATGAAATGGGGAAGTGATTAGAAACAAGGCCAGACTGGTTTGTAAAGGGTATGCACAACAAGAAGGAATAGAGTTTGAAGAAACTTTTGCTCCCGTTGCCAGACTTGAGGCCATCAAAATGTTCCTTTCTCTCTCTAGCTTTCAGAAGTTCAAAGTATTTCAAATGGATGTGAAATCAGCCTTTCTGAATGGTGATTTAGAAGAAGAAGTGTATATTGAGCAGCCAAATGGATTCATCCTTGGTAATGATCCAAATCTTGTATGAAAACTAAGCAAGGCTCTCTATGGTCTCAAACAGGCTCCAAGGGCTTGGTACTATCGTCTGGACAAATACCTTCATCAACAAGGTTTTTCAAAGGGATCAGCAAATAGCAATATTTATGTAAAAATTGAAAATAACAAATTGCTAATACCTTTTGTGTATGTAGATGATATCATCTTTGGCATCAATGAAGAAGCTATGAGTCAAAACTCTGCCTTGGTGATGCAGAAGGAATTCGAAATGTCCTTGCTTGGAGAACTGACATATTTTCTTGGTTTACAAATCCAACAAAATAAAGGCAGTATATTTTTATCTCAAAACAAGTACCTCAAGCAGATCTTGAAGAAGTATGGCATGGAAGATTCGAAACTAGTATGTACTCCTATGGTCACAGGATGCAGTCTCACTGCAAATGATGAATCAACAGTAGTGCATCAACCAACCTATAGATCCATGATTGGAAGTCTTCTCTATTTAACAGGTACCTAATCAGACATCATGCATGCAGTAGGAATGGTTGGAAGATTTCAGGCAAATCCTAAGGAAACTCATCTTCAGGCAGTAAAGAGAATTTTTAAGTATCTTCAACAAACTCAAAACTATGGCCTATGGTATCCTAGAGATGTAGATCTCACTCTTCATGCTTATACAAATGCAGATTGGGCTGGAAGCATGGATGACAAAAAAAGCACTAGTGGTGGTGCATTCTTTATGGGTTCCAAATTAGTATCTTGGTTCAGCAAGAAATAGAGTTCTATTGCCTTATCTACAACTGAAGCAGAATATGTGGCTGCTGCATCTTGCTTCACCCAACTCCTTTGTATGATGCAAACCTTGCAGGATTATCAAATCACTTGTACTCCACCTATCTCCATCTTATGTGATAACAGGAGTGCAATTAGCATTTCAAAGAATCTAGTCATGCATTCAAAGACCAAGCACATCCCTATCAAATATCATTCTCTTCGGGAACAAGTGCTGGAACAAAAAGTCAAGTTGGAGTATGTTCCCTCTAAAGAACAAGTTGCTGATATACTCACCAAACCGCTGCCCAGGGAAACATTTGAATACCTCAGACAGAAGCTGGGAGTAGTTGATGCTTCAACCTGCTATTGAAACTTGTCTGTTTCAGAGAAATTTTGGTGTACGTGAGTTGGATGAGGAGGATCCACGTACATACGCTAGTTTGTGCAGATACAGTCGTGTATATGAGGTTTGAAGGATATCAGCAGAGACAGACTCTGATAGTCTGATAGGGGTTTGTCAGAGACGATCTGGCACAGGTTCAGGGGGAGCAAATAATCTTCTAATGATGCATTGTTGGCATTACCTTATAAGCTTTTGGTTCAAGTTCACAACTATTGTTGGTTTCAGGTGGAACTCTTGCAGAGAAAGAACAGAAAGAGAACATGGTTGTTGATCTGAATAATGATTGATAGATGCTGCTGATAGTAGTTATTGATGACTTTCATAGTCTTGCTCAAGATATTTCATCTCTATGTCATGTATATCTTCTTTTCATCAAGGTCATGTAACGGCCTATTTTGGTTTCCCCACTATGCCTGAGATGAATGATGTAATGTAATTGGTTGTCATATGTAAATTTTTGATGTATCCCCACTTGGTTGGATGGACGATCCCCACTTGGTTGGGTGATGGATGTATGTATAGAGTCTTTTGTGATAGGAAGGTCAGTTATGATGTATAAGTCATGGTTCTTTTTAAAGAACGTATTTTTGTAGATCTTGCCTACAGTTAGGGGGCGCATGTTCAGCACAGCACAACAGAGATTTTGGCATGCACTCAGGGGGAGCACACCCCATTTCCATTGATGACAAAGGGGGAGAATGATCTTGAGGATCTTGGGGTTGCCATCAAGTCCAAAGGGGGAGATTGTTGGCATTCTGGCACATGGTTGGCAGTTTTGGTACTATGGCATAGGTGTTGTCCTTGATGGCAACTCACTCTCGTGACATATCACAGTTCAGGCACTCACAAAGAAGAAAAAGACATATACTCAGGTTCACTTTGATGAAGCTGCATATATACGCAAGTTGGACGTTCCCAAGGCGCGTATGTGTATACTCGCACTTTCATGAAAGGAAAAGCGCATACATGTGGGAAAACTTGTTTCTGGTCTGTGGTATTTAGTCGTTGGTATTTGAACCTATGGTTTTGGGCCATGGTATCTCATCATAAGTGTTGATCCCAAGTATTGGGTCCATGGTATTGAATTGTTATGGTTTTGGACCGTGGTATTGTGAAAGGCCTAAAAATATAAAAGAGGAAGGAGATCATTTGGCAAGAGAGGATCTGAATTGTTGAATATCTAAAAAAGTGCTAGATCTGGAATATAGTGATTGGGTTATGGTGCAGATTTGGATCTAAAGGAAGAAGGAACCTGAGCACAAGGAGAAGGATAAGTTCTTTTGATGGGTCAAAATCTTAAGGCTTGAATGATAGTATCTTTGTATGGTTTTGATCTGTTCTATGTGGCACTTGCTTGATCTATAAATATAATAATCTAGGTAAACTAATATCTGAACATTTGAAGGGGTAAATTACCTTTATAGATCTGTACACAGGTTCAGTGAAGCACAGGTGCGTATACACGCATTTTTTGGAAGGCGGAAGTGCGTATACGCAGGTTGATCTTAATACAGAAGCGTATACATGCAAGTTTCTGAATATTGAAGTAGCGTACATCTCATAATTTATGTTACAGCTACTTTTGTTGATTATTGCAGTGATCTGGGTTTAGAATTTGAGGTGTGATTACAGTTACTGTGATCTGGCTACAGTTGACAGAGAAGTGTTTATTTTGATTCAGTCTTCACTGGTGAAATGGTGATTGTTTGATGCAGAAATTCTTGATGTTTGATTGATGTTATTTGTGGATCTAGTCTGAAAATTTATGAAACGTGGTCCCTGGAAGAAACAGAGGGTTGTAGCCTTCTGCAGGTAGCAACCTGCGTACTAGTATCTCAACTAGTACAAGAACTAAGGGGGTTGTAGCTCCCTTCTAGGAGAAGCTGGAAAATGAGAGAGGGTTGTAGCTCTCTACAGGTAACAGCCTACGTACTGGTAAAGGACTGCACCAGTACATAATCATTGTAAAAAGAAGTTTCTAATTAAAAGAAGATAGAGACAAATTGCAGCAGGTGGTTTTCACCCACATTGGTTTCCACCTTATATCTTGTGTTCTTATGTGTGGTTGTCTTCTGATCTGTTTTATTGTTCCTGGCAACTGTTTATATGATTCTGGTGCATAACTTAATGATCAACATCTGTAGAATAAAGTAAATTTTAAATCTGCATAGTATATGTGGGTTTCCTTATCTGTAGTTGTGTATATACACGGGTTCATCTAACTGAAGTAGTGTATATGTTCTGGGTTTGAAAAAGTAAATAATTGATCAGGTAATACTGATTCACCCCCCTCTCAGTATTATCTCCAACACACCTTTGCATTAATATTAATAAAAAAATGATGTTTTTCTCTTATTGGAAAAAACATTGTGACATTTCCCACCACCTAAGTCAATAATTACAAGTTATATAATGAGTTAATCCTTACTCATATCCCCACTCTATGTATTTAATGTCAAATATTAGGAGTTCCAATACTTTTTTTTTGTCATATATATATTCCATGGCTATGGTTTGAATCTCAAATCCTTTAACCTATACCTCCCTTAAGTCTACTAAGGAAACTTTGGTTCTCCCTATTACATCACTCTATGTGTTAACTTATGTTTCTTTACAATTCACTTATATCATATGGTGTAAATTAAGGTTCTCTCTATATAGAGTATTATGTATTGCAAGGTCGCCCCCTCTCAACATTATTCCAAAACTAGATTTGTGTTCCCCCTTAATTCAGCTTAAACCAAGTTACATGGTTTATTTTGGTGGATAACATACCCCTGTTATTCATTATGTGTATGTTTATAAGGCTTATGGGTCCCAACACCCTCATGGAATTTCCACCTGGAAACTTAAACATGGGCCAACTCACCGACTTCACATGGAATTCATGTTCGATGGTTGATGATTTATTAATGGAAAAATGACTAGGGTTTCCTACCCTTTTCCTTGTTCATTTTCAGTTGAGGTTTTTCTTTGTCACCACTAGGGTTTCATTCTACATAGGAGTCTTAGGAGGTTTTGAACCCTGACCCTTGATTTTGTACATGTGTAATTCTAGTTACCATACTAGAGAATTCATTGCTTCCTTCCATATGTTCAGAGATATTTGTTCCACTTGGTCAAGCACAATAGTATTTAGAGGTAAAATTATATCCCTTTGTCATTTCAACATACTTTAATTTTTATAAGAAGAAATATTTCGGCGTAAATCACATTCAGAAAATATTTTCTGAATGTAATTTATGCCGAAATATTTCTTCTTATAATTGTTATGGATCACAGAAGCCTCAATTCAACCATACTTTAATTTTTTTATTTCTTCTCCATTGTTATAATTATCTAAGATGTTCCGATGTTTTCCTTTGTAGGTTATGTAAGGTTTATGTGCACTATGTGTTTGTAAACAATTCCTCCTATGGATCTTCTTCATTATTTTGAATAAATCCTTTGAGCTTTGAAGGGTTCAAGGGTTTTACTCTAGCATTTGGCCCTTCAAGTATACCCCATTAAACCTCATCTCTTATACTCCCGAACTTGAATATGTTTAATTGAAATTTTCTCTTTATAGAATTAGGTTTTCACTCTCGCAAGGCATTAGGAATTATATTTCTTTTAATTATGATACCTTATTTACTTTATTCTAACCTTGGAGTCTAATGTGATTATGTTATTTTTACTTTTTACATATAATTCTAGTGGATTTATAACAACTTTTCCTTTTCAGGTATTAATCGTTGGGCGCTCTCCGATGACACAATACTAGTAATTTGTCTTTATTTTTGTCTCTATTTCATTTTCTAACAATTTCAATTTACCTTTTCTACAAGTATGGTAATATCATAAGAAAAGGGATGATGATAAGAGATATAGTGCTTATGAGGCCCTTGGGTCATCAATTAAACATTCCTAATGTTTTTATGGAAATAAATCTTTAGAATGATATCGTTGATAACAACAATTTGAAATTAAAGAATTGGAATATGAATGAAAGAATT
Source organism: Pinus taeda (assembly GCA_000404065.3). Taxonomy (NCBI): domain Eukaryota; kingdom Viridiplantae; phylum Streptophyta; class Pinopsida; order Pinales; family Pinaceae; genus Pinus; species Pinus taeda. The sequence goes on from APFE030147196.1 coordinate 94,923, forward strand.
TTTTTGGGTGAAAGAAATATTTTGAATGTTTATTTGAATCAACTTGAATCCTTTTGCTTCCAATTACCTGTTATCAGAAATATCATTCTATAACATATTTGAAACCATTTTAAAATCTTTTCCTTTAAAGTTATTCATTTTCTTAGTGGTTTCAGTGTTGGATTTGGCATTCGAGACCTTTCCTTGTAGTGTGTCCTATCATAATGATGAGGCATACATTGAACCCCTACTACACTCATATGTTGTAAAGATCATACTACATTTTCTTCAAGCTAGAGAGCTAGCTAGCTTCCATGCTTTTATTCCTTCTTAAGTGTGCATTGAGTGTGGATTTCAATTTCATGATTTTGTAGTCTAATTTATTTTGCTTTTGTCAATTTATCCTTTTAGTTTATGGTTTATACTTTCCTATATATATGTATGGAAACCAAGAAACATAATGGGTAGAACTCTAAGAATGGAAGGAAACCAGTCTATAATGAAAACAAAATTCCCAATGATAGAAGATGGATTACACAAAAAAAACCCAATAAGATGGAAAAAGGCCATCTTGATTAGTGACCTTGTCACAATAGAACCCTCAATAACTACCTCAAGATCCTAGAAGTTAGAGTTGTCATTGAATTCTAATATATAGTTATCTTTGTTGATGGTTAGTTAGGCACTACATGTTTTCCTTTGAGTCTATATAGTTGTCCAAATGTAAAGTTATAGGTTCTATGGGATGTTATCATATAAATATTACATGAAAAATATTTAATTCCTTAACTATATATTTGTATAATCTAACCTTCGCATGGTGCTGCATGGTCTAGGAGTTGTATAGGTGTTTTCTTTTCTATATATTATTCCCCTTTTCGGGCTTTTTTGTTGGTAATTTCCCTCCTACCTCTACTACTATTTTTATGGTTTTTAGATGTGAATATAGGTGTGCCAATATTAATATGTTTAGTGAACTAAAAACATCATTATTAATAGCCTAAATAAAAATGCTAGAAGTTAAAGTGATATCGAAGATATTATTGTGGAACCAGAGTTGAAACATTTTCTTAACTGTATTTTATGATGGAGGGTTGGGGATTTAGATTGGTGTGTTTTTTGTTATGATTGATTATGCTAATATATTTCATCAAATGTTATATAGATAAAAGGCTTGGTAGCCACTTGACAGACACACCTTTCACTATGCATCTGAGAATGAACTCAAATACAGTGCTACAATACCCCAATGAATTTAGATATGGTAATGTAAACCAACACTACAATGAATTTAGAGATATTAATAGGAACAAAAATTTTCCAAGGTTAATCAAAACTAAGGATCAATCAAATTATGATCGGTGCATACACATCCTGAGCATTGACCAAATATCATTTTCGACCTCTAAGAGGCTACTCTTGTTCTTGCATAAATAAAACATTTTCTCAGATAATGTTGTAAATCAAGGTTATCCCCAATATATTCAAATTTTTGGGGTCATTTGGTCAATATTTGACTCTCATACTCATCTGTAATAGTAATCTCAAGTTGAGAAGTCACTTCTACCTTTAAAATTTTATCGATATTCTTAGACTCATGTCATGCTCTCTCTCTTTTGTCATCACCTTCATGGGCTTCAAGGAATTCAGGATTATTTTCTCCAAATATCTCCACACGATTAGCTACAACCTTGGATCAGTTTGTACAAAATCAATCTCCCATGGTTGTGTCAATGATTCAAGGTGTTGAACCTCTATTTTAGTGGTTTAAAAGTCATTATTTTGATTATTAAAGCCTCATCACAACATTATCCTTCAGCCCTAACATAACCTAAATTCATCCCTATCCCATTGACAATATGCTTAAGACAAAAGTTCTCTTTTAATGTTTGTTTCCCAATTTTTTGGCTAAATTAATGGGATATTAGAGATTGATTTTACTTGTGAGAAAATATTGTTTGGTTGTGTTATATTCTTTCCACAATTAAACCACATAATTAACTCATGGGTTAGAAGTGGGGCAAAGCCCCCCCTTCGTTGCACCGATTGCGTAGCGGGGGGAGTCACAGGGGGTTTGAGGGGTGCAGGTAACCCCACTCTATGGGGTCGAGGGTAGCGCCCTGGAAAATTTTGTTTTTGGACCCTATATTAGGTTGGGCGGACCTACCTATGGTTTTGTGCATGTTTTTTGCACATGATTTTGGACGTGATGGTTTTTGGTCCATGGTTTTGTACGTGATGGTTTTTAGTCCATGGTATTGGATGCTTCGATATGTATAAATATGTACTGTAACATTGAAAGGAAAATAATGAAAAATCAAGCTGGTAGTCCCAGTTTTGGGATCCAGGGGAAAATCTTTGTGTGTATGTGTTTTATGTGTTATGCTCTCACATTGTTTATTTTCTGTTTTTTAGAATTCATATATAGGTTATTTCTGTATAGCGTTAAAACCTACATTTGGTATTAGAGCCAGGTTTGGCTTCAAGGGGATGCCTTTGTTGCTGAGGAGTTTCACTCGGGCCTATGGTAGACCCTATTCAGTGGGAGATCTACGGGATCGATTCTGGTGGTGAAAGAAGATGGCGAGTAGTTGAAAGATAGAGATCGAGAAATTTAATGGTCAGAGCTTTGAGTTATGGAAAATCAAGATTGAAGATCTGTTGGTGGATAAAGATCAGTGGATTGTGGTAGATCCGGGTACTAAACCAATGAGAGTGTCCTATGAAGAATGGAAGAAGTTGGATCAGAAGGCAAAGAGCACAATACGATTGTGTGTCTCAAATTCAATATTGATGAATGTATCAAGGGAAGCTACGTCGAAGGCTTAGTGGGAAAAGTTAGGGACTTTGTACCAATCTAAGTCTCTGGTGAATAAATTGTTCTTGTGGTAAAAGTTGTATAACCTGAGGGTGAAATATGGAGACTCAGTGACAGAGCATCTAAACGCATTTAATAATGTGGTAAGTCAGTCATTATCTTTTGATATTAAAATTTCAGATGAAGATAAGTGCATTAGTTTGTTGTGTTCTCTACCAAATTCGTGGGATAGTCTGGTTATTGCAATAGGTAGCAATGCAACTGCCTTGTAGTTTGATGAAATAGTCTCATCCTTGCTGACGGAGGAGATGAGATGGAAAGATATGAAGACCCAGAATGGTGATGCCCTGTCTATACGAGGATGATCCCCAAACAAAAACAAAAATAAGTCATTGAGTGGGAGATCTAAATCTAGAGGGAGATCTAATTCTCCAAGAAAACATGTAAAGGTGGTGTGGAGTATCAAAGAAGGTATGTTTTGATGGTTATTTCAGTATCTTTTCATTATGACTTATAAGCCTTTTTTCATTATGAACTTAGAAAATGATAAAGAATTATAACGAAACATGTGAGATTAATATAGAACGTTCACAATTGTTGTTTCCATGTATAGGAGGGAGGAAAAATAAAAAGTGGCCATCCTAAATGAAAAGAAAAATATGGGTTAATTGTTGTCCCTTCCACAGGAGACCGCATGCAAACCAGATCAAAACGGACCAACCCAGGAAAGGAAGCGGAGATACCAGCTTGGCGCCGAAAAGAGAAGAAGTGACTCAGGATTAACGATTCTGCGAATCCCTCAGGGTCCTTGATCCTGAGGGATCGTTGTTTTATCTATTTCTGCATATATATATCTCCGTCGTCACCCTTATATAAGGGGTAGCATTGTTAGCTAAAGCATGGTTATGCTCTTATGTCATTTCTTTTAAAAGATCAAGACTATGATCATTACATCCTGTTAAGACTTGCTCTACTGTAATTTTACTTCATGCATTAATACAGACTTGGTTATTATTTTATCTTTGAGCCTGGAACAACCTCAAGCGATGTACCCCTGGAGGCTAAGGGCCCAGCCCTAGAGGACACTTTCTCTTGTACCATTACGCATGGTTTCTGTGTGGTTTGCTTATCAATGTGATCTGGTAATCTGACGTGTTTTATAAAGTTTATGTCACATGCTCTGTCGTGTTTAATCCATTTAATGTTCCTGTAAACAAAAGTGTCGTATTGACGCTGCATCACATTACTATTCCTTTAAGTGTTGGTAAATACGTTTCATTTCTACAGGATACTGTTGTTCCATTACAGAGTTTTTGTGCTATGCGATTGTGCCTTAGCATTACATAATTGATCTTTGAATCTCTGATTGTATATGATTATTGAATTCTTGAATATTACTATTTCATCTTGAGATGCAATCGTACGCTTTCTAATTAATGTGACAATTGAATCAGACTAAGCACGTTGTGTTTATATGGTTTTCAGTGTTGTTCCATCATGTATCCGTAGGCAGTACTGTTCCATTGGTGTGGACATCTTTAAGAATGAAGGATTGATGTTTGGTTATGATTAATGCATGTGATTGAATAGATTCACAGCTTGTTAGACTTAGTCACTGCTCTGTTCCTTGATTGCTGTTCCATTTCCGAATTTCTGTTCCATTTCCGAATTGTTGTTTCATTTCTGAATTGTTGTTTCATTTCTGAATTGTTATTTCATTTCTGAATTTCTATTCCATTTTCGAATTGCTATTCCATTTTAAGGTTGTTGTTCTATTTCATTGTTGTTCTCTTTATCTATTGTTCCATTTCTTATTATTTGTTAAGTATAATCTCAAGTTGTAGTGAGCATTGGCATCTGTTGCCCGGCTCCCAGACCCCTGATCTGTTCTCCGATTTCTTTTCCATCAGTTTCTAAAGGGATGGGTTATTGCTACCGAACCCTTACTGATACATTGCTTAATATATGAATGTGTGATTTAGCCTTTTGAAGTAGTTAAGTTGTAGACACGAACCATTTACTTTTGTAGTTTCAAACAACTATACTAAGAGAATTACTCTGGCAAATGCTAAGCCTCGGACTGAGACACTCTTTGAAATAACGAAACATTCCCGGATTGACATATTAATGTGAGGTAACTAGAGGTGAAAGAGACCCTTTTTATAGCTCCACATTTTGGCACCGTTGCCGGGGAAAGAGTGTAGCCATTTGTTCTTTTTTCTAGAGTAGTGTACGAGCCTACTAGGGAAGAATTGGGTTTTGAAAATGAAAGGTAAGAACCTACATGTGGATCATGTAAAATCCCTGCTCCTTTGCCTTCTTTCCTGCAGATTTGCTGCTATTGCTTAAGTAGGATTTAGTAGTTAAATTGAGTGCATGACTAAGCAAAAAAAGCCAGAGAAAAATTCCAAACCTTTACCAAAGCCAGAAAAAGCTAGGGGGCCGGTGACCCTTGGTCGATCAACCTTCATATACGAAATCTATAAGAAAGCCGAATCTCAGCACTTAGTAGGACCCAGGAAAATTACTTCTAAACAGCCTACTAGCTCCCTTCAGGCCACAGATTCACCATCTGTAGCCTTTGCTGAGGTGCATAGTCAAACTGACGAGCAGGACTTTCAAGAAATTGAAAATTATACTCCAGAGCTATTGCAGGAAGGGAATTTCAATAATCTTTGTGAAGGAGGAGGAGAGACAGGGGAAACTGAGGAACCGAGATCTCCTCTTAGGATAACTCAGGAATTGAGCAGCCCAGACAAAGGGAGTGCTGCAAAAATTACTATTGGAGAGACCCAATCTCCTCAGTCAAAAGTCCCAGATAGAGGAAGTGCTATTAAAACTATTCCTGTCAAAGCCATTCCCTCTCAACCTAGGAACACCCTCCTAGATAACCTAGAATGTTATTGGAATATATTTGACCCAATGGCTCAAAACTAGCCAAACACCCAAACCTCTACATTACAATACCCCATAGTGGATTCTGCAGCAAATGCCCCCATGAAAGCAATCCCCCTTCAACATATCCCTACATTTCATGGGCTTACATCAGAAGGCCCGGATGCTTTTTTATTTGAATTTGATGTACTATGCAGGGGATATGATTACACCACTGACCCCCAGAAACTAAAACTGTTTCCCTCTTTTTATAGAAATTTTTGGGCACTTCAACCCCAATCACAAATGTCCATAAACTAAGGGTTCTTAAGTCCCTAAAAGGGTTGCTTCACTGCCTAAAAGAACAAGGTCAACTGATTACATCATCTCCCATAAGTTCTCCACTGAAAACTGCTCATAAATGGTCAAAATTGGACCATACTGAAAGCTCCATGCAGAGGGTGCGATGCATATCACCTTCCCAATGTACAGGGTGCGATGCATATTGTTTTTCTCCTCTGTAGGATGCGATGGTCGGGAATGGACAAATGGCAAGGACCAAAATGTGAGGTGGAAGATCATGGAATCTTCTAGAAGCTCCCCCTTTGACACTTGCCACTCCATTTTTTACCAGGGATGAGTAAGAGATCTTCATTCTCCAAGTGGAAGCAGGAACTATCAGAGAGAAGACGCCAATCAAGATCCCAAAAGATGACTCATCTCTCTGTAATCATCTATATATGGATCCCTCTTCACAAAGATCCAGAGGCTGGAATTTTGTAACTTATAGAGAAGTCCTATTGGTATTCTGGTGTACATTCACAATGTTGGGTGATTTTGCTTTGCTTGAGGTGAAGAAGGGCTTCTTAGCTGGAGGATGATGCTGGGTCAGAGCTTCTCATGGTTGTAATTCTCTTGCTACTTTTTATCTGAATAAAGCTATTCTTGTTTCCTTCCATATTCTTGTGTACTTGTTTATATATGCTTGTATATGGTTAATGCACATCTGATCCTGCATTATTTATGAACTTAGATCGTAGTTTCTTGCATAGTAGTATGTTGCTGTGATTCTACAGGTCCTTTTGAAGCTGAGCAGACAAAGAGCGAGTGGCAAAACTCTATCAAGAAGGAGATGGAATCGAGCGCAAGACACAGGTTGGCCCTCTTGGTTCTCCTCTCATCTATTTTCATAAAAGGAATCAATAGTAGACTTTGATTTTTTGTTTCTAAGATAGCTACCCATCTTAGTGGGAATAGCAGCATCCGTGTGGACACTATTCCCGTATAACAAAATGGCGACTCCGCTGGGGAGTGACTAGGTTACTTGTCAGCCTATCTATCCTTGTTTCTTTTATAAACATACAGACGAAGCCTGAAGTCAAGCTAGCTAGCCTTCGAACTACATTTTTCATACAAATGCAAAGTAGATCTATGTTGCTTTAGTCAATCTCCAGGTTTTTGCTTATAAATTAAACAATAGATCAAGCAATCTAATTGCCCTAAGTGATGCCTTTACTAACCTCTTAAATCACCCCTGTGTTTTTACATACATTGATCTGTACTTATTCAGCTTAGACACCTGAACTAAACTACAAACTATGAGTGAATTCTCATTCAATGTCTCACACTGTAACCATCGCACCCTGCCTTCAAGGCAACCTGTATGCATTGCACTTCCTGAATGGAGTAACTGTGCTGCATACTGAGTTCACTATGTAACAGGTGCGATGGTCAGAGATGATTGATTTTTCCCTCCGACTGTGGATTTTTCTCACTGTTTTCAGTCTTATTCAAGAGTTTTTGTTGTCTGTAATTAGTTTACTTCTGTGAATACCCCTTTCTCTTGCATTATTCCGCCTCCTTAGTGCAAAGAACTATAAACGTTTTTTATGTATTGTGCATCATTTTAGTTCTCTTTTGCAAAAAGTAACATAGTCGAACTGTCGTCTCTAGATCTAAAAGTGTCGTAGTTGTCGTTTTCAGTTTTAGAAAGCAATCCCATTGTCTTGGATAGTTGATTACACAGTAACTATTGCATAAGATTTGATTTACTAGTTTTAAAGTGTCGAAAAACAATTTCCATTTCAAAATCGCAAAGTGTCTCTCTCGCTTTCACTTCGTTTTGAAAAAGAATTTTGTTGAGTACAGTTGCTTTAAAAGTAATTCAGTTTTGCACATAGCTTTCTTAGCGTCATTTACACATTAAGAGGGCTGAAAACCAATACATGCATGTGCATTTGCATCTTGAATGCTTGGCTTGATTTAGGACTGTGCATATTAGCGTGTGCTTTGTGCTCTGTGAAGAAAAGAAGCTTGACTTTATTCCCCTTAGTAGCTAGGATTTTCATTGCTGAAAGAAGATAAAAAATCTATTTATCATCTTAGACTACATTTAGGAATTATACATACATCACGTGGTGAACTTGAAAGGAAAACTGCTAAGCAAGATCAACTTAAAATAAATCTTAATGAATCTAACAACGCTTTGGAACTTAACGCAACATCTAGAGGTCTAGGATAGAGACGTATTCCACGTCGTAAAGCCTGGTAACTATTGCTTTCAGTGCTGGTTGGGTGATTCCTCCACTCTGAGACGACAAGTGCCAGTACGGACTTGTGCTCCCACGTACCATCACGTATATATTGGGAGACCACAATAGGCTACATCCTTTATCCTTAGGAAGCCGTGTCTATCGCCCTATCGATTGTAATGCACCAAACACAGCATTCGGGAAGACTGACTGTCATACCGTAAAAAGTATTCTGCATTTTTATGATTGGTTTGGTAATCCTCTCTGCCTAGATCTCCAGAGAAGTCCATTTTGCTTCTTTTCAGACTCCTTAAAGGGAAAGGTCCTCTGAGCGTTTGTCACTTCAAGCTCAATAAAAATTGAAGGCGACTAGAGTCATCTTTTGCTTTTTCTCGACTCTTTAAAATTGAAAAAACAAGTTGTGTCCAAGCATCTAAAAAATTTATTTTAATTGGAATAACGTCACAAATTCCCCCCTTGATCTTCAGGTTGAGAAAATGGAGTTTACCAACCAAGGATTTCCCCGTGAAGGAAATCCTAGTCCCTTCCTATCTTGGGGAGATGTTGGTCCACCCCATATGGCCACTTTGTCACTTCCAGGATTGACAATTGGTTTGTTGGTTTGGCTCTTCTCTACCTCTATCCTTTAGAATCCCACAATTCCTGAACAGTCTAACCAGCAACTAGACGACACTAGAGTTGCCTCGCAACCTTCTACTTCATCTGATTCTCCTTCTCCTCCTTCCTCTTCGCTTGACAAAGCTGATAAAGCTAAAAGTCAAGTAACTGAGAAGAATAAGAAGCAGAAAGAGAAAAAGGAAAAGAGGAAAAAGGAACCAAAATCGAAAGGGAACAACCAAGTATCTTCTAGCAAAAATCCACACACCGCACAGTCAAAACCTAAATCTCCTTGTGTTATTTGCAATGGAGACCACTTTCACCGAGATTGTCCCTGTATCCCTCGGATCTTAAGGGACTGGTCTCCTCATTTGCACAACCTAGTAGCATCAACCTTTGGCGATCATGTTGAATGCTCACCGTCAACCAGTGAAAGTGAAGCACATGGACAAAGAAGGAATCATAAACTTCCTTGTAAGTTGTGTGAAGGCAATCACGCCGTACACCGTTGTCCCTTCCTTGAAGAGGCTAAAAGAGTTTTAGATAATCATCAAGTTTCATCATTACGACTTCTTCCTGGATATCAAAAACTCTTGTCGAGTCCTCCACCGGTTGAAAATCTGGCTGGCCCATCCTTGTGGTTAGCCGAAGCACCTATCGTTGAAAATGAACCTTCGGAATCCATACCAGACGAAAGTCAAAACGTCGATACGGTAGCTAACCCGGTATTTCCTTCAGAGTGTCCATCTTTGAATGATACCGTCACTGAAGAGAAAGAGAATGACACCATTCAAATTCTTTTCATCAACACCGACTCTGATGAGCTTGGGGGCAGTCCTCCCGTTCCTTTACCGCAGGAAGGAAGTTCATCAGAGTCCTACCCGACCGTCTATTCGGTCCCACCACCAAGCAACCTAGTGGTTTCCTTCGACTGGAACCTACTAGGCAGACCCTATTTACCATCCAGCGTCCATTCAGAATTATTGTACAAGCTTACAAAATGGTCATGGTTGGTACCATCATCGATGAAGGGGCTTCTGTGATTATCCTTTCCTCAACTGCTTGGAAAGTGCTTGGTTCGCCATCGCTTTTGCCTGAAATGAGAAATCTAACGGGCTTCGACAAAGGAACCAGTCGACCTTTAGGGATCCTTCCAAATGTGCCCATTACTTTGAGAAGGAAAATTGTTCACATGAACGTTATGGTAGTTCAAGGACCTTTAG
>APFE030147197.1:0-11963 GCA_000404065.3 Pinus taeda
TCTTCTATTTTCCATAAACACAATTCTCATAGAATTTTAAATCAACATGCTTCAAACCTGGCAACAAATTTCTTGAGTAAAGAATCTGCATCCCCTTCTCACTCATGTGCCCGAGCCTATGATGCCACAATGTCATATTTTCTCTTGTAGAGGTTAAAGCATTAACATAATTAGAAATACCATTGCATAAATACAATGTACCAACCTTTCCTCCTTTCGCTATTACCAAGAGTCCTTTAGTGACCTTCCAGGTTTTATCTGTGAAAGTAGTTATGCAAACTTCACCTCCCAACTACCCTGTTGAAATCAGATTTTTCTTCAGATCTGGAACATGCCTTTCCTCTTTTAACAGCCACTGATTTCCATTTTGCTGTTTTATGAAAACTATACCCATTCCAATGATTTTACCTAGTTTATCATCACCCAATCAAAACTGTCTAAAATCTCCTTGAACATAATCATAAAAATGTTTCCTATCAGGTGTGGCATGGAATGAGGCCCCTGAATCTACCACCTAAGCATCAATAATATTTTCTAATGAAAGAATCAAAGCATCTTGCAACACATTACCTATTACATTCGCTCCATGATTATTTTCTTGCTGCGCGTCTCCTTCTTTTTCATTTTGAGACTTGCAGTCTTTCTTCAAGTGTCATTTCTTATCGCATTTCCAACACACTATCCCCGATCTGGACATGGATCTACCTTTTCTTGACTTACTACGATACCCAAGGATCTTTCCTCTTTCCATTTTTCTTCCCCTAGTCTCTGCAGTCAAGACTTTACCTGATGTCTCATCGGAGCTTTTCCATCGCATTTCCTCTCTAAGGATTGCACTGAAAACATCATCAAAGTTTAAAGTACTAAATCCAGAGACAAAGTTACTAATGTCCATAACTAAACCATTCCAACATTCTGGCAATGAGCATAGAAATAACAGAGCCCTAACTTCATCATCAAAAGTTACCCCTGTAGAACTTAACTGACTAGTAACTGTATTAAATTCATTTAAATGATCAACAACAGATCAACCTTCTGACATCTTCATATTAAATAAATGCTTCATAAGAAATACCTTATTTGAGGTTGAAGGTTTTTCATATAGTTTGGACAATGTCGACATTAAACCCTTTGTTGTCGTTTCCTTTGAAATATTAAACGCTACTGATGCTTTTAGGCACATCCGTATTGTTCCAAGTGCCTTTCTATCAATAATATCCCATTCCGTGTCTCTCATAATTGTCGGCTTCTTTGTCTTTCTGCTCAATGGTTTGTATAGATCTCTGTGGTATGAATTATCTTCCATCTGCATCTTCCACAGCTACTAGTTTTGGCCGTTGAATTTTTCGACCCTAAACCTACCATCCTCCTCCATTGCTCCCACTCGAACCAGGAACCCTTCTCTCCTATGAGTTTATCATCCAAATAGACCTTCGGCTCTGATACCATTTGTTAGAAAATTATATATTAAGAGCAATGGAACACATAAAATATTGCAGAAATATAAACACAGAAAACACATAAAACAAGAGAGACACAGATATATGTGGTTCACCCAATTTGGGCTACGTCCACAGAGAAACAACCAATCCTTATTTTTATATTATCTAGCAAACTGAAGAGATACAACCTACAACAGATCCGCTGTAATTCCCTCTTCGCTCTCAATCTTCTCTTCTTCCTCACATAGAATACAACCCTGCATAGACGCAATGAAATTCCCTCACATATAGTGAGGGGTTGCCTTCTAGGGAAAAAAACCCTAAATTAAAAATAACTTCTACCATCATATCCCTGCCTAATGAATGACCCAGATTGACTACAAAATTACAACATTTTACAAGGCAATTTTACATCTATTCTTAGCTTCGGGGACACTGCCCTCGATCCCCCCGCCAGGGGGGGCTCCCAAAGGTCACAGTTGCCCCCCCTGGACGCCCCCTGCAATGAACATTTTACGGGTGGCATTGCCTCCCCATTACGAACTGGGGTCCAATGCGGTGATACCTTTGATTACAAAAGATAATCAAGCTCCACACCCAATAATCTCCCACTTGGAGACTAACTATAGCAACTCCACCGCTGCTTCATTTGCTGGACGATGACTCCACTTTGGACCTGGTTGTTTCTCATCTTCTTCATCATACTTGAAGACCAATTGAAACTGAGCAAATTCTCAGTTTCTCCCTGGTTACACCTTTTGTTAACATAACTGCAAGATTTTGGCTAGTGTGTATCTTTTTCAGCTTCAACTGTCCACCTTCTAATGTTGACCGTTTGAAATGGTACTTAAGCTATATATGTTTAGTCTTGGAATGAAATGCAGAGTTCTTTGAAAGATGTATGGCACTGTGGCTATCACTGTATAACTTTCCCAAATCTTGATTCTTACCCAATTCATCCAGAAACCTTTGTAACCAAATCATTTCTTTACTAGCCTCTATAGCAGCAACATACTCTGCTTCTGTTGTTGAGAGTGAAACAACACTTTGCAGTTTTGAGACCCAGCTGATAGCTATTCCACCTACAGTAAACACATACCTTGTTGTGCTCCTCCTGTTATCTCTATCACCTACCATATCTGCATCAACATATCCCTGTAGAGCAATGTTTGAACCACCAAAGCATAATGCTTGATTTGTGGTACCTTTAAAATACCTGAGAATCCACTTCACCACCATCCAATGTTGTTTTCCTAGGTTGTTCATGTACCTGCTTACAACTCCCACTCCATGTGCAATATCAGGCCTTGTGCAGACCGTTGCATACATTAAGCTTCCAACTGCTGATACCTATGGAACTTTAGACATATGAGCCATTTCTTCTTGAGTCTTGGGACACTCCTCCTTCCTTAATTTGAAATGGCTAGCCAAAGGTATACTAACTGGTTTTGCATTTTTCATATTAAACCTTTTCAACACCTTTTCTATGTACTCACATTGAGACAATGTTAATTTGCGATTCTTTCTGTCTCTAGTTATTCTCATACCAAGGGTTTTTTTTGCAGCACCCAAATCCTTCATTGCAAATGAGTTTGCCAATTTTATTTTGAGAACATTTATTTCCTACATGTTAGAACCTGTAACAAGCATGTCATCTACATACAATAACAATATAATATAGCTGCCATCAATTTGCCTTTTGAGATAAACACAAAGATCAGAGTGACATCTAGTATAACCTTGTTCAGACATAAACCTGTCAAATTTTAGATACCACTGCCTTGGAGCCTGTTTTAAGCCATACAAGCTCTTCTTCAACCTGCACACTAGTTTCTCCTTCCCTTCTACCTCATATCCTTGTGGCTGCTGCATATATATCTCTTCCTCCAAATCCCCATGGAGAAAATTTGTCTTTACATCTAACTGCTCAAGATGAAAATCTTCAGCTACTAGTAGAATTAAAATAGTTTTGATTGAAGTCAATTTAAAAACAAGAGAAAATATCTCATCAAATTCTATACCATTTTTCTATGAAAACCCTTTCACCACAAGTCTAGATTTATACCTTTTTCTACCTCCACCTTCTTCCTTCAACTTGTAAACCCATTTATTCTGCAATGTTGTTTTATCTACAGGTAACCTGACTAAGTCTCAAGTCTGGTTATGTGCTAAGGAGTCCATCTCTTCTTTCGTGGCTTTCTCCCACTTCTTCCTGGTTTCTACCTGCATTGCTTTTTCATAACATTCTGGTTAACTAGAATTAGTCAACAATACATAATATAATGAAGGAAAATATCGCTTAGGGGGTCTACTTATCTTGGTAGATCTTCTAACACCACTTTCAGGTGTTTGAGGTGCTTGTTGCTATTCTAGTTGTTGTTCTAGCTGTTGATCATTATGATTTTCATGCACCATCTCTTTTTTTGTGATCGCGTCAAGCACTGTGTATTCTCTATTTTCTTTTTCTTGTTTCTTTCTTGCAGCTGATCCTTATACAAAACCTTTTCATTGAATATGAAATCTATGCTCCTAATGATTTTGTGTTTTTCATATTCGTAAAAACGATAACCAAAATCATTAACACCATATCCATTAAAGGTACATTTCTTTGATTTTGCCTCAAGCTTTGTTCTATTTTCTTTATCAATGTAGACAAAAGCTTCATAACCAAAAGTATTTAAAAAAGAGTAGTTTACCTTTTAACCTCTCCATGCCTCCTCTGGAATACCACCATCCAAGGAACTTAAAGGCCCTCTATTTATTAGATAAACAACAATATCTACAACATCTACCCAAAATTGCAAAGGCAATCCTGCATGCAATCTCATGCACCTTGCATGCTCTATGATTGTCCTATTCGTCCTTTCTAACACACCATTTTCTTGTAGTGTTCTTGGAATTGTCTTCTCTCTATGAATTCCATTCTATGAACAATACCTATCAAACTCTTTGCTGCAATCTTCACCTCCATTGTCTGATCTGAGACACTTCAACCTTTTTCCTGTCTCATTTTCAACCAAAGCTTTCCATTTCTTGAAAGTATCAAATACATCAGATTTATTTTGAATACAATAAATTTAGGTTTTTTTGTTTGCATCATCAATAAAAGTATCATAATAATGAGATCCACCAAGAGATGATACGTGAGCAGGTCCTCATACATCTATATGCACAATCTCTAATTTTTCTCTCTTCTTTTCTTTCCCAACCCTAAGGAATCTGACTCTCTTCTGTTTTCCATAAACACAATTCTCACAAAATTTTAAATCAACATGCTTCAAACCTAGCAACAAATTTCTTGAGTGAAGAATATGCATCCCCTTCTCAGTCATGTGTCGGAGCCTATGATGCCACAATTTCGTATTTTCCCCTGTAGAGGTTAAAGCATTAACATAAGAAATACCATTGCATAAATACAACATACCAACCTTTCCTCCTTTCCCTATTACCAGGGATCCTTTAGTGTCCTTCCAAGTTTTATCTGTGAAAGTAGTTATGCAACCTTCACCTCCCAACTGCCCTGTTCAAATCATATTTTTCTTCAGATTTGGAACATGCCTTACCTCCTTCAATAGCCACTGATTTCCATTTTGCCATTTTATGAACACTGTACCCATTCCAATGATTTTACAGGGTTTATCATCACCCAATCGAACTTGTCCAAAATCTCCTTGAACATAATCATTAAAATGTTTCCTATCAGGTGTGGCATGGAATGAGGCCCCTGAATCTACCACCCATGCATCAATAATATTTTCTAATGAAAGAATCAAATCATCTTGCAACACATCACCTGTTACATTCGCTTCATGATTATTTTCTTGCTGCATGTCTCCTTCTTTTCCCTTTCGAGACTTGCAGTCTTTCTTTAGGTGTCCTTTCTTCTCGCATTTCTAACACACTATCCCTAATCTAGACATGAATATGCCTTTTCTTGACTTACTGTGATACCCAGGGCTCTTTATTGTTTCCATTATTCTTCCCCTAGTCTCTGCAGTCAAAGCATTATCTAATGTCTCACTAGAGCTTTTCCGTTGCATTTCCTCACTAAGGATTGCACCGACAACATCATCAAAGTTTAAAGTACTAGATCCAAAGGCAGAGTTACTAATGTCCATAACTAAACCATTCCAACTTTCTGGCAATGAGCATAGAAATAACAAAGCACTAACTTCATCATCAAAAGTTACCCATGCAAAACTTAATTGACTGGTAACTGTATTAAATTCATTTAAATAATCAGCAATAGATCCACCTTCTGACATCTTCATATTAAATAAACGCTTCATAATAAATACCTTATTTGAGGCTTAGGCTTTTTCATATAGTTTGGCCATTGTCGAGATTAAATTCTTTGTTGTCATTTCCTTTGAAATATTAAACGCTACTGACGCCGCTAGGCACAACCGTATTGTTCCAAGTGCCTTTCTGTCGAGAATATCCCATTCTGTGTCTATCATACTCATCGAATTCTTTGCCTTTCCACTCAATGCTTGGTACAAATATCTCTGGTACAAATAATCTTCCATCTGCATCTTCCACAGTTGCTAGTTTTGGCCATTGAATTTTTCGACTCTAAACCTACCATCTTCCGCCATTGCTCCCACTCGAACCAGGAACCCTTCTCTTGTACGAGTTTCTCAGCCAAATATACTTTCGACTCTGATACCATTTGTTATAAAATTATATATTATAGAGCAATGGAACACATAAAATATTTCATAAATATAAACACGGAAAATGCATAAAACAAGAGATACACAGATATACATGGTTCACCCAGTTTGGGCTATGTCGACAGAGAAACAACTAGTCCTTCTTTTTATATTATCCAAAAAACTGAAGAGATACAGCCTACAACAGATCCATTGTAATTCCCTCTTCGCTCTCAATGTCCTCTCTCTTCCTCACTAATAATACATATCTGCATAGACGCAATACAATTCCCTCATATATGGCGAGGGGTTGCCTTCTATGGAAAAAAACCCTAAATTAAACATAACCTCTACCGTCAGATCCCCGCTTAATGAACGGCCCAGATTGAGTACGAAATTACAACATTTTACAAGGAAATTTTACATCTATTCTTAGCTTTGGGGGCGCTGCCCCCGATCCCCCCACTAGGGGGGGGATCCCAAATGTCACAACCGCCCTCCCTGAACTTCCCCTGCAGCGAATATTTTACGAGCGACATTGTCGCCCCATTACGAACTGGGGTCCAATGTGGCAACACCTTTGAATACAGAGGATAATCAGGGTCCACACCCAACAAATCCATATGCTCATGTGGTTGATTCTATGCTTCTTACTGATTCAATTCAAGTTCCCAAAAAAGAAGCATTTTATAAGTCAAAATGTTTTGAATACAAATATTATGTACTTGGGGGGGACCATTCTGTACAACCTCAAATAAAATTGATGGAGGAATATCCCAATAACCTGCGTTTTGAAACAATGAAATGTATAATTTATGATGGTTTAACATATACAAAAGCAAATTTATTGGGATGGGATCATAATACATATAATGAGTATTGGATTTATATGAATTTCCTCCAAAGGGTTAGATTTATTCATAATGAATTTTAAGAAAAATGTGGTAGGCATAAAACAAAGGATAACCTTTCAAAAGGAATGTTGTATGAAAATAGGTTATAAAATTGAGTAAAAAATCAATTCAAGAGATGGAAAAGTAAATTCTAAAATATTCATAGGTATGGATAACATTTTCAAGTTGGAATTTAGAACTTGAGAGATATGGATATTGATTAATGATATTTTCGACATGTGAGAGAACATTGGCATAAAAAACAAGACGGTCAAAAAATCTAAACCATTGATATGTAGGAGCAGTAAACCAAAACTTGAAATGGAGTTCCTTCTAGAAGATGTGAAAATCACACCTTGAAGAGCATTACAAGGAGTGAAATATGAAAATCTTGTCAAAAAAATATTATCTCGTGTGAAGTCAGGTGAATTATCATTGGACAAAATGTGTGAGGAATTTCAAAAGTAAGTTTGTTGAATTATTTTTACTCATTTCTAAGTTATAAGTTTCTTCTAAATATAACATATTGTTTTTAGTAGTATTTGTTATACATGTCATTATATTAACATTTTTTTACTTTATTTATTCAGTCACAAGGTTTATATCAGAATACAAGAACAAATGGTTTAATTGTTGAATGAAGATATTTGGGATGATGTTGTATACAAATACATAGATTCAAGTTCTACATCAACACTAAAAGATTTTTATCTTGCATTCAAAAAGGTATGTTGATTTATACATTCATTTTTATTCATGTGTATACTATTTTTACTTTATAACTTATACATATATTTATTTATTTCATTAAAGATGAAGCATGATGCAAATGGAGCACCAGATAGTTTCAGAAGATTTATTGGAAAAATTAAGATGGAAAGGCTGTGAAAACAACATCTTAGTAATGTTGAATGTGATCCTAGCCTTACTCATTTCATTTGGAAAGGGTTCAAAACTATCCAATATTAATAATACAAGGTGATTGTGAAGACATTGAAAAACTCATACCTAAAAGAGATTATTCCCTAGTTATTGCAGACATTCCTCATGGTTTCAATGTCCCAAACATTGAATATAATAGTGACCTTTATACTTATCAATATTTTAGTAATGTGGTTGGGGATTTATAGTAGTCACAACATCACCATTTTGGATATTTGTGACATTTCATTTAGAAACACAATTTACAATGTTATTGACAAGCTTCAAGGGAAAAACAAACTCAAGGATGTAACTTATATAGTAAGACATTGAAATTGTATGTTTGATTAATGTAAAAAATTCATTTATGTAAAATTTAATTGAACTTTTATTATTTCATGTTACTGGCAAAAGTCAAATCTTATTAACCGCAAACATCAACCAATTATAAGTGATTGCGAGTTCATCCATGTTTAATGTTAGACAAAAGATTATTACTATAAGCATATGCTTCTAAATCAGGTGGACGGAAAGAGTCATAGCCAATTATTGGTTCATGATGTTGTTGTAAAAAAAATAACATATGAAGATAAAGAATCAAAGGGAGAGATAGTTAGCATTTATAAAAAAACCACAATCATTGATTAACTATCTTATAGATTTATGTTCAAATGAAGGAGATTGGGTTTTGGATTTATTCTAGGGCTTAGGTAAGTTTTATTATATAAAATTGAATTTCAATATCTTCTGTTTTAATTTTTATGTGTTTATAATAATTTACTTAATTATTTAGTTTGTAATTTATGATTAAGTACAACAATAGCATGTTGCCTACAAAAAGGAAGAAATTACATTGCCATTGAAAAAATCCCAGTACAGTGCAAATTTATTTAACAAAGAATTAATTCCCTTCAAATTCTTCCAGATGTAATGCAATAAGTTTGTTTGAGGAAAGGGCATTCTAATGAATCACGTTTGGTAAAGAAGACAAAGGAACCTAAATCACCATCAGATGGAATAATTAGAAAGACATACATTGGGAGATTCACAAACAACAAAGATCCATCAAAAAAGGGAAATGACCAAACTGAAGCAGAAAATATTATGGAAGAAGACAATGATGAAACTCTGGAAGATGAAGAGTATGGATTACATTATTGATTAAATTTAAGTTATGCATGGAAATCAAGCTCATTTTTTGTAACTATTAATTAGTTATACTTGTAATGATTTGACTTTGAGATGTTATGAGAAGAACACGTATTCAATTATTGTTGTTATATGTTTAAAATATGTATTATGTGATTTTCTCTTTAATTTGTATGTGAATCATTAGTTTTTGAAGAAAAACGTTGATTATTATTATTTTTTGACATGAAATTCATAAAAAAAATGTTACTTTTAACCATTTTTTGTTAAGTTTTTCCTATACAAATTGCTTATTTGACATGTCAATTTTAGCAAAAGAGTCTCAAAATGTGTATTTTTTTGTTATATCTACATTAAATATGTATATTTTTATGTCAACTATTAAAAGTTATTGTTTTTTTAGTGACAATTATTTGATGTGAATTGAAATAGTAATTAAAGATATATAAATATATAGAAGATCAAAACTTTAAAATATCGACTTTTTTTAACTATGCAAAAGAATAAAGATCTCACTACAAAAAAAAAATGAAAATATGAAGAATGTGACAACTTAAAAAATTGTTAAATTAGAAAATAATTATCCACACTTAATGCATTAGAAAATTTAAAGTCAAAAATAATTCTTCTAAAATAAGGGGTTGACGCTACATGAACACTTTTCAAAATCAGCATGAAAATCACTAACATTTTAGAAATAATGTACATAAAAAAATTTAAAGTGTTAAAAAATACACTAAAAAAATATGTATTATGAATCAACACTTTTCAAAATCAGTTGATTTTTTTGCTATCTCAAAAAAAAGGTTAGTCAGTACAGTTCCCGTTTCAAAGTTTACATTGTTAATGATAAGAAAGAAGCCAATTACAAATAGTTTGCAGTTTGAGGAAGCAAACATTTTGGGTAAGTGAAAATTTTATTTAGGATTAAATTCAAGTTTGATATTTATGGTTGAATTACTATAACAGAGAAGTTAATGCACATCATCAATAATTTTTATGTTCTTACACTAAAAACAATGCACTATTAATCTAATTTATCTGTAATTGATGTACCTTATACATCTAGTTGCATCAAATCAGAAATCAATATCTACATTGAAATCAATGCATCTAGTGAAAACAATAAAATAGGATTAAAAATCAAAATCTCAACTGAGATCAATTCATCTATTGCAAGCAATCAAATAGGATTATAAATCAATATCTACACTGAAACCAATGCATCCAGTGCAAACATTCAAATAGGAGTATAAATCAACATCTACATTGAAATCAATTCATCTAGTGCAAGCTATCAAATAGGATTAGAAAGCAACATCTACGCTGAAATCAATGCATCTAGTGCAAGAAATCAAATAGGATTAGAAACAAAAAATTACACTAATCAATCATCTAATTTAGTGAAAAACCAAAATATTCATGAATTTCTAGATCTAACTTCTATGTCTGTATTTGTCTCTGGGTGTCTCTTTCTTCATCCCTCTCTCTCCACCTTGCATATATGTGTATATGTCCCTCCCTCTCTCCTTCTATATCTCCCCTTCCCTCTCTCCCCTATCTCTCTCTTATTCTCTCTCTTGCTCTACCATCTGTATATATGACTCCCTCCATCCCTCTTTATTTGTCTCTCTATCTCACCCCCTTAAACACATGTCAATCTCTCTCTCTCCCGCTCTCCATATATGTATCTCTTCCTCCCTCCCTCTCTCTTCTTCCTTCTCACCCTGTCCATCTATATATCTATATCCCTTTGTCTCTCCTAATTTATATATTTATATCAGCCCAAAAACATACACACTCTCTCTCCATATCTGTCTATCTATCTATCTATCTATCTATATATATCTCCTTATTCCTCTCCCTATATTTCTATCTCTCTTCCTCTTCTCTCTCCATATCTATCTCTCTCTTTCTCCCTCCCTCTCTTTGTATATCTCTTCTTCCCTCTCTTCCCCCTCCATCTATATCTCTATCTCTCTTTGTCTCTCCTTCTTTGTCTCTTTATCTCACTCCCCAAACTCTCTCTCTCTCTCTCTCACTCTCTCTCTTCCCCTTTTGTCTCTCTCTTCCACCTCTCTCCTCATATCTATCTCTCTTCTTCCCTCCCTCCCCCCACCATCTATATCTCTATTTCCCTTGTCCCTACTCCTTTGTATCTCCTCCTCACTCCAAAAACATACTCACTCCCTGTCCATATCTATCTCTCTATCTCTCCATCCCCTTTCCTCTCCCCATCTCTCTTCCCCTTCTCTCTCTATTCCCTCCCACTCTCCTCTATCCCTCATTGTCTCTCGATCTCTGATTTATCACTCCCTCTCCATATCCACCTTTCTCTCTCTATGTATTTCTTCTTCCCTTCCTCTCTTACCCCCTCTAGTTTCATATCTCTCTCCCTCTCTCTCCCCTTCCCTCTCTCAATTCATCTCTATATTCATTCCTCTCTCTCCCTTTATCTCTCACCTCCCCTTGTCTCTCCCCCCATCACACTCTCTCTTTCTACCCTCCAACTCTCTCACTATATCCATACCTCTCTCCTTATCTCTCTCCCCCCTCCATACTTATGTCTCCCTCTCTCTCTCTCTTTCCCTTCTTTCCCTATCTCTATCCTCTCCTTTTCTCTATCTTCCTTCGCCTCCTCTCTCCCTAATTCTCTCTTCATCATTCCCTTGTCACTCCCTCTCTCTCTCCACCTCTATCTATAAATGTCTTTGTTATTCACTCCCTCTCTTTCCCCCTTAAAATCCATCTCTTTCACTCCCTCTCTCATTGTCTCTCCCTACTCCTCTCTCTCTTCCTTCCTCTCTCTCCCTCTCTCTCCCACCTTTGTCTCTCTCTCCGCCACTCTATTCCCCATCCATCTCTCTCTCTCTCTCTCTCTCTCTCTCTCTCTCTCTCTCTCT
>APFE030147198.1:0-19779 GCA_000404065.3 Pinus taeda
GCATTAAAAGGAAAAAAAAGAATTTTGGCTCATTTGTTTATGAAAATAAAGGAAAATAGGAGAAAAGTGAGGTAAAAGGTCATAGGTTGCATGTGAGGAGGAAATTGAATGAAAATGATGGAAATTGAAGAAAATAGAGTACTCATTGACAAAAAGGCTTATGAGGATTAGTTGGCAACATCTTGGTCAATGTAAACACTTGGCTCAAGTTTTTGCTTAGGTTTTAGAGCAAGGAAGGGAAAAGCAAGCAAGGAAAGGAAAGGAAGGAAAGCAAGGATCAAGGAAGAAGAGCAGGATCAGGGAGATTCATCAGGAATACTTGCAGGTAGCATATTGCATGTTTGATTTCCTAGTTGGTTTGGACATGCATGGCTTTTCTTGTTGGTGTATGGTTCTCTTGTTGTCAGTGGCATGCATTTTCTGGGTTATGACAGTGGTTGTCGGCCTAGCCTTGCCTTTTTCTGGATGCCATGGTGTTGGGATATTTTTTTCGGTTTGGATCTTTGGTTTTTTCGGATGGATTTCAGATCTTCGGGCGGAGGTGGTCTCAAGGTTCATTCCCAAAGGCCAAGGAATCCCTTGATCCATTTCGGAAGGATACACGGTAAACTCTGAGGGAGGAATCTCAGTTTAGGGCCTAATGATCCGGTGTAGATTGTGGTAAAGCCTGAGAGACTGGTCTCGGTTTAGGGCCAAGTGATCCTTGGTTGGATTGCGGTAAAGCCTGAGAGACAAGAAGTCAAGAATTCCTCGAGGATAGTGATGGAGTGGAGATGGAATTCATAGTTCGGTTCGGTTATGATCGGAGCACCAGTTTTGGTGTGATCACGATTTGATGAGGGTGGAGGTGGTTTAACCTTTGGATTCCCTTGGTTGTTTTTGGATTGGTTTTCTTATGAGATCCCACATCCACATTTGGAATATGGCATGGGGGTGATTGGCTAAAAGAAATATTTGGTTCACCCATGTCTACAATCGGTTGGTACATGGAAGTCCCGAACCTTTTCAGATTTGCATATTAGTAATGAAAGCTAAGTTCTCTTACTCTTTCACTTGTTTATGTGTGGATTTAAAGGATGTCATATCTCTGATATTTACCTGGTTTTATGCTCGTTATAAGCATGGTTAATTGGTTGATTCATTTCATGGTTATTTCATGTAGTTAATTTTGAATGTTAAAATGATGGATGCAAGACCTAATTGATGTTATAATAGCTCAGTGGAGACGTTGGTGATCCTTCTTTCCATGGTTCATAAGTGGTTTTGGTCATTCATGCTTTGTCTTGTATCCTAAACCTGTAGGTTTCATTGATTCCAAGTGTTTGACAGAATGTCAATAGCAGTTGGGGATGGTTAGGCCTATTCCTGAGTTTTATTTCTCATTATTATTTTTTTTTTTTCTTTTATCTTTGTCATCATGTCTTCGATGGATTCTAAAAGTTACACAAATTCTGGGGAGTGGCCGAAATTCTGGGTTAGAAAAGTGCCTTGATCAAGGGATGTTGGCACAGGTCCGCTGGGAAAAGTCCTTGGATGGTGGCTTGTAGGCCTATGAGAGTGTCAAGAGGTCCCTAGATGCTGGCATGCCCATAGCACGAGAGCGTCCAAAGGTTAAGAGGTCTAAAAGGTCAGTGGGACCTAGCGGCAGGATGCCTGAGTGGCTGGGACGTCCCCTGGGGGTATTGTTGCTGATGTGGAAGGCATGGTTGATTTGTTTCCGTCGATTCCATTTCTTTAAGGTCACCAAGGAGGTTGAATCCCTTATAGTTAACTCTCTCGTCACACGTTTACCACGGTTGGACAGTTACTTGGGTAGATTTTCGAGGAGGCCGGTTACATACTGCAGCTTGCAGATAGACCCATAATAGCTCCCGAGGGATTTATTGAGGATGTAATGGTCTCCATTGACTCCTGGGAGTGTCCCGCTCATTTCCTTGTCCTGCAACCCAAAACCAAGTTTAATGGTTATCATATCATCTTAGGAAGACCTTGGTTGGCCACTTTTGATGCCTCATTAGTTGCAGGGTTGGGAACATGACCATAGAGAATGGGCATCCATCAAAAAATACTTGTGATGTACCCTCCTCCTCAACCTTCTATTGAGCATGACTTGCCCTTATTGTTAGAGGATGAGGAAGACGGATAACTTTATGAGACATCCCCCTACCCAGTCTACACACTGGACACTGTTATAGGGGTAGGGAAACCTGATGAATATGAACTTATTGAACTACATTAGTATTTCTTTCTTTAAAAAAAAATATTTATAAT
Source organism: Pinus taeda (assembly GCA_000404065.3). Lineage (NCBI taxonomy): Eukaryota > Viridiplantae > Streptophyta > Pinopsida > Pinales > Pinaceae > Pinus > Pinus taeda. Next base: position 2,272 of record APFE030147198.1, read on the forward strand.
TCTAGAAAGTGGACTTGTGACAATCCCCGTGTACAGTAAGCCTCACCATCCAAATAATCAACCACATTGGGTCCACGTGCTAGTCACGATGTGAAACAGTATTACAAGACCATGTAGCATGGTCACATGACACACACCAAGCTCTTTAACTAATCACATCAGTCGCCCAATTGAATTATTGATCCATGAATTCCATGAAAACAAGAACTAAGGGTTGAGGAAGGTACATCACATTTGACCAAGTTAGCATTGAAGTTGGAGGTTGAGGGGTGGTTTACTATGATAATTGCATGTCATATAATTATTTCGAAATAGCAATAATAATATATCCCAAGGATAATGTTTTTAACCTAGTTCGAGAAAGAAAGATAAGTGAGCTAAGGGTGGACAAAATAGTAATTTTTTTGTAGTGCATAAACAAAATTATGAGTATGCAAAGCAAGGAGGTAACATAAATGGGTATGATACCATGGAGAAGCTTAATGCCATGGGAAAAATATATAAAGTATGGGAAAGAGAAAAGAGAGACTTAGATACACCATAAGTATATAAGATAGAGTACAATGGATTTATTATTCATAAAGCCTAAGTCCCTTATGTTAAATTATATTGGGATGAAAGGGTACGAGTATCACATGTAGCATTTAGGAAGGGTGTTATATGTTCACCAATAAAATCGAGATGGATCCCTATAATATGATCGGGCTGACCAAGAAGTTATGCCTAGAACGAGTATGGTGTTGTGTCTAGACTAGTGAGCAAGGGACCATCTAGAATTCTCTTTTCACTAGCCATGAAAAATGTTACTAAATTGTGTTAGAGAAAAAATGTTTTGAAACGAGATGTATGATGAGGTAAAACCTTAGATTCATATAATGAGTATTTTTTTTAATTAATTGCAAAAAGAAAGAAAAAAATAGTTGAGTAAATTGAGGTACATTACACTTTGGCCATTTTTGGCCAATGGATCTCCACTGGCGATTGATTGATTGAATTGTGCATATAAAGGTCGAAGGATTTCGGTATAATGGATTGGCTAAGCAACCCATAGATTTTTTTATTTTTATTTATTTTTTGTTATAATAATGTGTTGAAATCACTAGCTTGAGGGCTTGATCTATGCAGTCCACCTAATCCTAGTTTTCTAAGCTTGTCACTCAGTTGATTACAATATTGGAAAAAAATAAATATCTTAGACACTGGAAAATGACAATCTAGATTCTAGTGAAGAAAAATAAAGCATGAAACACTTAGACTACATCATTAATTATAATAATATCTTATTAGATATTTTTATTATTAGAGTAATCTAAGTGTTTAGTTGATCGTTAACAATAATTGTTTATTTAATATTATAATTTACCATTACAAACAATAAAAGTAAATTTATCTTATAATATTATATAATTTTATAAATGCTTAAAAACTCATTGGTAAATGTGTTTATTAAATTTTGTTAATATTATATTTATTTGTGTCAAATAGACAATTTGCTTTTAATTGAAAAAATATATAATCAAATTAATTATACAAGTTTTTGGATAATAAAAGTAAGTAAGATATTGTAGTTAATTAATTTTATATTAAATGATTTTAATCTCAAATTTTATTGTTAAAAAATTTAATCATTTTAAATTTATAATAAGTTTAAGATTTGGGAAATTTATGTGATTCATAATCGTAGGTTGAGTTTTAAAATCATAACATGTGTGTGTGTGTTTTTTTTTAAGTTTAAACTAAAATAGTTTTTTATCAAATTTAAAATAATGATAATTATATCTTGATACTTAATACACTTGAATATGATGAGTATTTTATTAGCATTAATCAGAGTGGATTAATTTTAAAAGAATAAATATATAATTAACATTTTAAACATCCTCGTCTTTTTACATTTAACATCACACTTTCTATCATAACAATCTAACACGACACTTTATATAATAATATCCTTTACTTCATATAACAATTTTGAAAAGAAACGATTCTCAACAAATTTCAAAGTTCCTTACATAAAGGAAAAAAAAAAGAAACATTTAACATCACACTTTCTATAATAACAATCTAACATGACACTTTATATAATAATATCCTTTACTTCATATAACAATTTTGAAAAAAACGATTCTCAACAAATTTCAAAATTCCTTAAATAAAGGAAAAATAGAAAAGAGAAGACCCAAAACTTTTATTGCTTTTTCACTACATCGGTGAAAGAAATATATAATTTTGAAAAGAGAGGCTTCATAACAAATTTCAAATTTCATCCCATAGAAGAAAGAAGACCCAAAACTTTTATTACTTTTTCACCACGTGAGTGAAAAAAATTTACAATTTTGAAGAAAAACTCCTCGTAGCAAATTTCAAATTTCTTCCCTACAGAAAGAAAAGAAACCCAAAACTTTGATTGCTTTTTCACTACATTGGTGAAAGAAATGTACCAGAACTTACCCTTGCAGCACTCACTCAGTACGGTAGAGTAGAGTAAAGTACATATGAGATTATTGAAAATGTCAAAGCAGAAGAATGAGTCTAATTAGAAGACAAATGAATCCAAGTGGCAGCGCTGGGTATTCCACTGTTGAGCACGAATAGCATGTAGTACCCAGGCGGTGCTGCAACAGGGGTGGGAGGTGCCGTTACTAGGGCACTATAAATATTCTGCCCTGCTCCTCCTACTAATTCTAATTGTGGGCTGGCAGATGCAAGCAGAAGCAATCTCTGATGCATGGAAAAAGAGTGAGTAGTGAAGGTTGGAGGATAAATGTTGAACTGAATGGAAATGTTATGGTGATTATTTGCAGCGAACTGAACCTTGAAGCTACCGCCATAAGTGACCGAAGCAGGCAGCACAGAAATGATGGTGGGCTTCAGGGAAGATTCGTCTAAGTAATAAGGACTGTATGCTTGCAGACGAAGCTCTGTGGGAAACATAACGGTGAAAGTATAATTTTTGTTGGGGTTGGAACCTCCCACAAAAATCCTACCATCAGGCAATACAATTGCAGTGGAATGATACATTCTTGGAACAGTGGAACTTGCGAGTACTGAGAAGCGCTGCCCTGGCAATGCATTAGGTCTGTATAAATAAGGAGCAAGAGCTGGATTGGTTGCTTGCCCATAACCTGCACATCCCTTCTCCGCTCCATTGATAATCAGAATTTCACCGGTGGGCAGAAGCAGCATATCTCCCAGAACTCTGGGAGCAGGCATGTTCTCCATTGCCCAATCGGCATTGGGATCTGTGATAACCATTCTTCCACAGCTCTGGAGCGCGTCAGTGAAAATCCCTGCGAGTGACAAATTGTAATTCTCAACAGGAGCACCACCGCAGATCATAATTTCTGTCCTCCGAAATGCATCAGATGCGGACAGTGGCAGCATCACAGATGAGGCGGTGGTGGGGTAATTTCTTGGGCCATCTGGGATTCTTGGAAAATGCCTGACCACAACATTTCTTTGGTAATCAAGCAAGATGGAATCACGGTTGGCGAAGATGAAGAGATTTCCATCGGATGAGAGATGAAGAAAAGGATAGAGATTGTACAGGCTCTGCAGGTTTTGGGACACATAGGTGTCTTCTAGAAACGTCAGATCGTAAGCTCCCTCACCAGGCTTCCTTGGTGGCAGGAATTCGTAGGTAAAAGCGTAGTTGCCGCCCACAACAATACTTCTACCGTCAGGAAGGATCTGGTTTGAAGCATACCATCGACTGTCCAAAAGCCCAGATCCAGGTTCACCAGCTGGATCAACCCAATCACATGTAGAAGTTTCACAAGGTACAAATTTACGAACGCTCTTGTATCCATCGTTCCATCCGCCAGTGCTAACCAAAGTACCGTCCGCAGCAAAGGCTCCCGATGAACACCAAGTATCAGTCCTCAGCGTCAACGGTCTCACCTTGTTTGTAGCAATGTTGTATTCTATGGAGTGAGCTGAGCAATCATAACCAGCTGATCTACCTATGCAAATTCCATTTGCGAGGCTTATATTAGAATCACCAAAATCTGCGTAATCGTACATCACCACTGTACCCATAATGGTGGCGGCCATATGCATCGCCGACACACCTCCATTTTCAACCACCACTTCCCATCTCCCAGGGCCAGGGCTTACCATATCACGGCCATCGGCCTTGCAAATATTGATTACCAGAATATACACCACAAATTGAATCCAAATGCAGCACTTGGACTCCATGATATGATATCCAGAAATCGGTATTGCTGTTGGTACTCTCTGCAAAGGCGAGTTCATGAGCTGAGCTTTTATAGAGAGGTGATCTCAAATGCATAGTTGTAAGTGGTCTCCACCTTCCAGCCATAGTGGATGTATGTGCTCTTTCAACGTGGCCAACCTCAATCAAAACTCACTCTTATTTCATTTCTGGCTGGATCACAAACCACAATAAACATGACCAGACCAACTTGGAATGGAAAATATAAGCAAAATAGCATTTCCAAAACTCTATTTTCGCAATCACAATAAACTTCTCACGTTTATAATTATTATTATATATATTTTAAGGTGGCAAAAATATATTAAGGTGAGGAGTTGTTTTCTTACAATTTTTTGGACTTTTCACTGTAGAATTTGGCTGAGAAAAAATTGAGGTGGCATTTTGATTTGTGTTATTTAAACTCGTTTTTTGATTGTATATATAGATTCAGCACCCATCCTGAAAAGTGATTTCAATAAATTCCTGCAGGGTTTTAGAGAAATTAGACAGGAAAATCCCACCAGAAAGGATTCCAAAAAATCTCACTAAAAACAACTCGTTAATGTTACAACAAACTTTGTGGGGGGAATTGTGATATTAGTTGTTTAAAGTGTGTTTTTTTTCTAAAAAATGGATTCAACCCCTTGAATACTCCTCAGGCACCTACCTCTAGATTATACAACTCAAACTTCTAAATTTTAACAAATATATGCCTTAATAATGGAAAATTTGACAAAAAAATATGCCTATGAAATCTCCAAAACTTAAAACAGCGAGACTACGACTATATTTCTTGTTTAAATATTCCACAAAAAACTAGGGAATTGTGTCATGTAATCTAAACAATTCCATCTAATTATTCCATGTTCTTCTTTTAACATGATAGGACAGAAATGTGATATATTTATGAGTTTAAAACTACATATTGAATAACAAAAAAATTATAATATCATAAAGAATTGCATCAACAACAAAAAAATTACCAACTATATAAAACAAGTAAAATTGAGTAATATCATTAAATTCATTAATACAAATCAAAACATTATTGCCAAAATCCCATTTTCAAAAACATTAAATGTCACCCACCTCAAGATACATGAAGTAAATTGTGAATATGTTATATGTTAAATTGTGGTTTTGTTTAATTATTGCACACAATTGTGAGTGAGGTTGTGATGTTTAGTTGTTTAAAATGTGCTTTTGACTAGACAAATGGGTTGAAAACTCCTCTATCACCTAAATTGTGCAAGTTATGCAACTCAAACTTCAAACTTTTAACAAATATCTTCCCTAATACAACTAAAATTGGCAGAAAATTATCCCTGTTGAATCTTCAAAACTTAAAATAGCTAAAATATGGATATATTTCTTATTTAAATATTCCAATATAAATTGGAAAATTTTGGTACATAAATTAAATAGCTTCATCTATTTTTTTTTGTTTTTTGTTTTGAACAAGTTAAAAATGTGATCATTATTTATTATTTATATTTGAGTTTGAAAATAAATATTAAACAACAAAAAGTTATAATATCATAAAGAATAGTATCAACAACAAAAAAAAACACCAAAACAAGTAAATTGAATCTTTAAATTAAATATCATTAAATCCATTAATGCTAGTTAAAACACCATTAAAAATCTTATTAAGAGATTGTTAATTTTCTAATCTTTACAAACAACCCGGTTCACCAAATATAAGCAACTCAAAATGAAGTCTTGTATGCATACTATTCATGTCCATGAACATAAATGCTAACATCAATATTCATATAACAAACTTTAAATGAGGATGGTATACAATAAGGGTTCTAATTCTTTATAATATTTCTCTTACACATGCTTATTTAAAATGTGTATAATGAGATGTAATTTTAATGGAGTAGTCTTTAAGTGAGATTTTTGGGAGTTTTGAGCATATTTTTGGGGAATCCCATAAAAGTCACGAGTACTCAAATTTAAATTAAATGAATAATTTATATATTATGTTTGTAACTAAATTTATAATGATTTTGTATTTACTAATAAATTATAAGGTTAGTGTATTGATTGTGTATTTGAATAAAATTATAAAAAATGTGGAAATTTATTAAATATTAAAAAACAATTTTTTTTACAACTGTAATGTGTTTGTGTGTGAGAGAGAGGTTTTCTTCTCCGAGGAAATATTAAAAATCGTAGTTTGGAAAATATGTGTGTGTGTGTGTGTGTGTGTAAGGTTTTCTTCTCCTAGGAAATATTAAAATTCTTAAATTGGAAAAAATATTTACTTTATTATTAATCAAGATTTCAGTAGAGTTCTAATTTCAATGCTTTAGAAATGTTTAGAAAAAATTATAATGTTAAACTTTTCACACGATTTGCTATCAATTAGAATTGTAAAATAAATGAGCTTAAGAATCCAACAACATGGATGGCACATAGCCTACTAGGTATACTCTCCCTTGAGAAATACTATTTTATGCATCCTACAATATCCAAGTAAATGCAATTGAATTATAATCCCTAATAAAATATGAACTAAGAAGGTCTATCCACTCTCATCCCAATAATTCATTCCCTCTCTTTAAGATAACTATGTGCTCTAGCACTTGGGATATCTTGAACGTTATAATCACTATATTTCTCTTTGAGTTTCAATGTTAATTTAGTTTCTAATAAGATAGACAAATTATTTATGTAGATGTGATTCCCAAGGAGTGAGCATGTCAGTATAGATGGGGTTGGAATCCTCAGTGGGGAGGATAATATCACCTCCTCCCTAATCTACACCCACTTGACAATTATTTTAACTATTTAAAATGAACTTGATATTATTTCATTATTTAAAAAATATTTAATAAATTTTTATTAGTTATTAATTTGCTTTAAAATTCTAAAACTTCATTTACCTTAAAAATTCAAAAAAGATCAACATATTAAATGAAATTTGTGTGTGTGTGTGTTTGTGTTTAAGAGTATATATTTTTAGAAAATTAATGTACGACACCCACATGTTATGACATAAATCTAGTGAGAGGAAAAAATCGAATTCCCAAGGTCAAAGTTTACATCTTAAGTAGCTCAAAAATGCATTCAAGTTGTTCTCTTGAGAATATTAAGATCTCTTATGGGGAATGAAATGGCCACACCAATAATTGAGTGGGAAAGTCTATGGTCATAACTCAACGCAACTGTCTTAGTTGCAGAGAAGCGTGTCAAGTGGCCAAAAAATACAAAATGAAGAAATGGAATGGAAATAAAGATAGGTTATCTATCCAAATTATTATATCGTTGGATCACCCTTTGTGATCTTGACCATCTGAATAATTAACCAGATGTGGGCCATGCCCTAGCACTCTTGTGAACCAATGTTACATGACCATGTAGCATTATCATGTGATGCACACCACACTGTTTAAAAAATTGTATGAGTAACCCACTTAAATGGTTGATCAGTGAATTCTATCAAAACAAGGACTAAGGGTTGACGATGGTACATCGCATTTAACCAATATAATATTGAAAGAAGAGGTTGAGGGGCAGTTTACAATGATAACAACATGACATATAGGTATTGCATATAGAAATTGCGCAGTTTCTGAGCCTAGTAGGCTGCAAGTCAGATTTGCGCAATTTCTGGAGGGGAGATTGGTTCCCCTCTAGTATTGCGCAATTTCTTGAGGGAGTTGCTCAGCCAGCAACTAGACCAACTCTACAGAAGCAGCCTCTGACGAGAGTGTAACAAGATATCATGCAGAGGCTGGGAAGCTGCTAGAAAACCACTAAATCTCATGCACTTGATAGTGCAAGACATGCTGTTGAGGATGGTTGGTAAGGAGGCTCCAAAACGTATCTAAGGAAAAATTTTGGAGGGTGGTTGTAGCCGCTACAACAGTGTGCATATAGAGTGGCGGGGTTTACTTTTGCAACTAGACTAGCCTTTCCCTTTCATGACATTTAAATTAGCATTTACGTTTGATTAATGGCATTTTCATTCCTGTCGTTAGAATCAAGTTCATCTCCTTGCAATCACGATATGCTTTCATAAGAAATTATATTTGTAGTTAGTCGAAGGAGTGGTATTTGAATACCTTGATCTAATCTAATGACTGAGGATGACATAGCTAGAAGCTACCGTGTTGTGCATATAGCACTATCACCTCTAAGTTTGCATGAACCCCAAGTTGATAATTTAGGTTAATAAGCATTGGGAGTTGCAACATCCTTGGTGCAATACCATAGCTCATCATTTTTTGGCGCTGTTGTCGGGGAGGTGTTCAAGTAGGTGTTGTTTCTACTTATGAGTTACTTGTTTTTTGCTTTGCATTAGTCTTATTGGTTTGAAAGCTCCACGGAAAAAAAAAGGAGAAAGAGAATTCAAAAAACATAGCTAGTTCTTTCATGCCTCGTAGGAGTAGGGAAAATCAAGGGAAATTCTTACCAAAAACCCCCACCCCTTCAAGAAGTCAACTTGTATTCTTCTCTGGTGATTGTGAACTTTCCTATTTCACTATATGGGAATTAAAAAAGCCTCTAGGAGAGGAACCTGGAATTTTTGAGGAACGCATAGGGGAAGAAAAACATATCTCACCTACACAAACCATGGCTAAAAACAGATAAGATGAGATTTTCCCTATCATGGAAACTAATGGGTAGGCTAGAATGAATAATATAAGCCATGTTTCCTTCTACGTTTCCATGGCCTAACCTCTGGGGATCCTCACACCTTCGTGTTTGAATTTGTTGTTTTTTGTAGGACCTATGACTATGCCTTGGATGAACATAAGCTAAATTTACTTCCATCTGCCCGAAAATATGTACCCTTGCACTCGTTTATGATTTACCTAAAGGCAACATCACTACCTAGGCCTAAATGCAACAAGCCTTCAATGACAAGTACAGTGATTACTACAGTTCCAAGGAAACAAAGTAGGAAATCTTTAGGATGACCCTGGGAACAAATGAATCCTTAGAGGACTATGAGGAAAGATTCCAACTCAATTATAGGAGGGCTAATTGTACCCTTCATCTCGAATCACTAAAGCTAGTTCTTCTACGAGGGATCCGGGAGGATGTAATGGAAACCCTCAACATATTGTCTTGAAGAGACATCTCTTAATTTCTTTATGATGTCATCAAAACAATATATACAAATCACTCTAGGGCTGCTAGAAAAAAGGGTGGGTCTATCAAAGGCTTGGTTAGTTCATCTCCCTTTACACCAGCCCTCAAACATGGGATAGGAAGTACGTTGGAGGATTTTAAGAGTGGCATGTTGCATACGTTTCCCCTACAGATGGATACAGCGCAAACTAAAAGGAACCAAGAGGAAGCAGAAAGGGCACTAGGTATCTTCCACCTTAGATGCACTGAGAGACACCCTAGGAATGAGTGCCCACTGAATGTCATAGGAGTCTGCTTTGTTTGTAAAGAAAATCATGCAATAGAGGAACGTCTCTCTATGATAGGTCTGAAGGCTATATACCAAGCGGAAAAAGGTGGTTCAGAGAAACTCTGCTTTATTAACCAAAGGAGGCCTTAAGGCCCTCAAACATATTAGCAGGGAATGCCAGGTGTGCACTATCCTCATTAAAATCCAAATAAGAATGCACCTTTCCAGCGTTGGTTGCCTTCCACTCATCCATCATGGCCCACACCTCCTCTTCGGCCTTATACTCCTCAATATCCTCCTTGTCCTATTAACCCTGCTTTCCAACCATATCCACCACAATATTCCCAATGGAGAAACCTCTCACCAGGGTGGAGGCCTCAAACAACACAACCTCCTGCTCTACTACCTCCACCTCAACCTCAACCATAGCTCCCTCACCATACCCCACTTAAGAAACCTCAAATGCTCTCTCAACCCAATCTGAACCTGAACAATAAGTAGAAACAATAGGTTTACAGTGGGGAGACATCCTAGCATGCTTATGTTGTGGAAATCCAAGAGATCAACCTTCCTTCTCGGAAGGTGATCTTAGATAATCACCCACCTTTTCCACATAGAGAGATTGAGGAGAACGAATAGACTGCCCCTCAAGCCAATGCACCTCCTTACCATGAATGGTTGGTCCACCCTAAACAACACGCCCTAGAAGAGGCTTAGCTTTGGGGAGAATTGAAGAACTTGTGTTTAAAAGTACCCCTTCTCCGAGCCATCAAAGATGTCCCCATTTACAACAAGCTTATCAAGGAAGTGTGTTTCAAAATACCTGGGAGAAGAAGAATAGATACCCCACTATCCATTTTGTTGGACAATTGTTTGACCTAATGCTTGGGAGGGTAATCTCCCCAAAGTACTTGGATAGTGGTAGCCCAGTAGTGTTTGTGCACATTGATGGCATTATGGTCCCTAATACCTTGATTGAGCTTGGGGCTGCAATCAATGTGATGACAAGGGAAACCATTCTCAAGCTAAACCTCCAAGGGGGCTTGAGGAAGACTACTATGATATTTTGTAACAACCCTCATGAAAATTCCATGTAATAAGGTATATAAAGGAAAGAATAAGACCATGGGCAAGGGACACTTATTCCAAGATTAATGTTGGGTAGGACATCTTGGTGTGGGTGTTCAGTCAGTTTACTATGGGAAAGGAGATTGCAGTTTATTATGGCAAAGGAGATTGGAAAAGGCAAAGACAAAGGAAAAGGAAAAGGCATTAAAAGGAAAAAAAGGAATTTTGGCTCATTTGTTTATGAAAATAAAGGAAATTAGGAGAAAAGTGACGTAAAAGGTCATAGGTTGCATGTGAGGAGGAAATTGAATGAAAATGATGGAAATTGAAGAAAATAGAGTACTCATTGACAAAAAGGCTTATGAGGATTAGTTGGCAACATCTTGGTCAATGTAAACACTTGGCTCAAGTTTTTGCTTAGGTTTTAGAGCAAGGAAGGGAAAAGCAGGCAAGGAAAGGAAAGGAAGGAAAGCAAGGATCAAGGAAGAAGAGCAGGATCAGGGAGATTCATCAGGAATACTTGCAGGTAGCATATTGCATGTTTGATTTCCTAGTTGGTTTGGACATGCATGGCTTTTCTTGTTGGTGTATGGTTCTCTTGTTGTCAGTGGCATGCATTTTCTGGGTTATGACAGTGGTTGTCGGCCTAGCCTCGCCTTTTTCTGGATGCCATGGTGTTGGGATATTTTTTTCGGTTTGGATCTTTGGTTTTTTCGGATGGATTTCAGAACTTCGGGCGGAGGTGGTCTCAAGGTTCATTCCCAAAGGCCAAGGAATCCCTTGATCCATTTTGGAAGGATACACGGTAAACTCTGAGGGAGGAATCTCAGTTTAGGGCCTAATGATCCGGTGTAGATTGTGGTAAAGCCTGAGAGACTGGTCTCGGTTTAGGGCCAAGTGATCCGTGGTTGGATTGCGGTAAAGCCTGAGAGACAGGAAGTCAAGAATTCCTCGAGGATAGTGATGGAGTGGAGATGGAATTCATAGTTCGGTTCGGTTATGATCGGAGCACCAGTTTTGGTGTGATCACGATTTGATGAGGGTGGTGGTGGTTTAACCTTTGGATTCCCTTGGTTGTTTTTGGATTGGTTTTCTTATGAGATCCCACATCCACATTTGGAATATGGCATGGGGGTGATTGGCTAAAAGAAATATTTGGTTCACCCATGTCTACAATCGGTTGGTACATGGAAGTCCCGAACCTTTTCAGATTTGCATATTAGTAATGAAAGCTAAGTTCTCTTACTCTTTCACTTGTTTATGTGTGGATTTAAAGGATGTCATATCTCTGATATTTACCTGGTTTTATGCTCGTTATAAGCATGGTTAATTGGTTGATTCATTTCATGGTTATTTCATGTAGTTAATTTTGAATGTTAAAATGATGGATGCAAGACCTAATTGATGTTATAATAGCTCAGTGGAGACGTTGGTGATCCTTCTTTCCATGGTTCATAAGTGGTTTTGGTCATTCATGCTTTGTCTTGTATCCTAAACCTGTAGGTTTCATTGATTCCAAGTGTTTGACAGAATGTCAATAGCAGTTGGGGATGGTTAGGCCTATTCCTGAGTTTTATTTCTCATTATTATTATTATTATTATTTTTTTGTCTTTGTCATCATGTCTTCGATGGATTCTAAAAGTTACACAAATTCTGGGGAGTGGCCGAAATTCTGGGTTAGAAAAGTGCCTTGATCAAGGGATGTTGGCACAGGTCCGCTGGGAAAAGTCCTTGGATGGTGGCTTGTAGGCCTATGAGAGTGTCAAGAGGTCCCTAGATGCTGGCATGCCCATAGCACGAGAGCGTCCAAAGGTTAAGAGGTCTAAAAGGTCAGTGGGACCTAGCGGCAGGATGCCTGAGTGGCTGGGACGTCCCCTGGGGGTATTGTTGCTGATGTGGAAGGCATGGTTGATTTGTTTCCGTCGATTCCATTTCTTTAAGGTCACCAAGGAGGTTGAATCCCTTATAGTTAACTCTCTCGTCACACGTTTACCACGGTTGGACAGTTACTTGGGTAGATTTTCGAGGAGGCCGGTTACATACTGCAGCTTGCAGATAGACCCATAATAGCTCCCGAGGGATTTATTGAGGATGTAATGGTCTCCATTGACTCCTGGGAGTGTCCCGCTCATTTCCTTGTCCTGCAACCCAAAACCAAGTTTAATGGTTATCATATCATCTTAGGAAGACCTTGGTTGGCCACTTTTGATGCCTCATTAGTTGCAGGGTTGGGAACATGACCATAGAGAATGGGCATCCATCAAAAAATACTTGTGATGTACCCTCCTCCTCAACCTTCTATTGAGCATGACTTGCCCTTATTGTTAGAGGATGAGGAAGAAGGATAACTTTATGAGACATCCCCCTACCCAGTCTACACACTGGACACTGTTATAGGGGTAGGGAAACCTGATGAATATGAACTTATTGAACTACATTAGTATTTCTTTCTTTAAAGAAAAATATTTATAATTCTAGAAAGTGGACTTGTGACAATCCCCGTGTACAGTAAGCCTCACCATCCAAATAATCAACCACATTGGGTCCACGTGCTAGTCACGATGTGAAACAGTATTACAAGACCATGTAGCATGGTCACATGACACACACCAAGCTCTTTAACTAATCACATCAGTCGCCCAATTGAATTATTGATCCATGAATTCCATGAAAACAAGAACTAAGGGTTGAGGAAGGTACATCACATTTGACCAAGTTAGCATTGAAGTTGGAGGTTGAGGGGTGGTTTACTATGATAATTGCATGTCATATAATTATTTCGAAATAGCAATAATAATATATCCCAAGGATAATGTTTTTAACCTAGTTCGAGAAAGAAAGATAAGTGAGCTAAGGGTGGACAAAATAGTAATTTTTTTGTAGTGCATAAACAAAATTATGAGTATGCAAAGCAAGGAGGTAACATAAATGGGTATGATACCATGGAGAAGCTTAATGCCATGGGAAAAATATATAAAGTATGGGAAAGAGAAAAGAGAGACTTAGATACACCATAAGTATATAAGATAGAGTACAATGGATTTATTATTCATAAAGCCTAAGTCCCTTATGTTAAATTATATTGGGATGAAAGGGTACGAGTATCACATGTAGCATTTAGGAAGGGTGTTATATGTTCACCAATAAAATCGAGATGGATCCCTATAATATGATCGGGCTGACCAAGAAGTTATGCCTAGAACGAGTATGGTGTTGTGTCTAGACTAGTGAGCAAGGGACCATCTAGAATTCTCTTTTCACTAGCCATGAAAAATGTTACTAAATTGTGTTAGAGAAAAAATGTTTTGAAACGAGATGTATGATGAGGTAAAACCTTAGATTCATATAATGAGTATTTTTTTTTAATTAATTGCAAAAAGGAAGAAAAAAATAGTTGAGTAAATTGAGGTACATTACACTTTGGCCATTTTTGGCCAATGGATCTCCACTGGCGATTGATTGATTGAATTGTGCATATAAAGGTCGAAGGATTTCGGTATAATGGATTGGCTAAGCAACCCATAGATTTTTTTATTTTTATGTATTTTTTGTTATAATAATGTGTTGAAATCACTAGCTTGAGGGCTTGATCTATGTAGTCCACCTAATCCTAGTTTTCTAAGCTTGTCACTGAGTTGATTACAATATTGGAAAAAAATAAATATCTTAGACACTGGAAAATGACAATCTAGATTCTAGTGAAGAAAAATAAAGCATGAAACACTTAGACTACATCATTAATTATAATAATATCTTATTAGATATTTTTATTATTAGAGTAATCTAAGTGTTTAGTTGATCGTTAACAATAATTGTTTATTTAATATTATAATTTACCATTACAAACAATAAAAGTAAATTTATCTTATAATATTATATAATTTTATAAATGCTTAAAAACTCATTGGTAAATGTGTTTATTAAATTTTGTTAATATTATATTTATTTGTGTCAAATAGACAATTTGCTTTTAATTGAAAAAATATATAATCAAATTAATTATACAAGTTTTTGGATAATAAAAGTAAGTAAGATATTGTAGTTAATTAATTTTATATTAAATGATTTTAATCTCAAATTTTATTGTTAAAAAATTTAATCATTTTAAATTTATAACAAGTTTAAGATTTGGGAAATTTATGTGATTCATAATCGTAGGTTGAGTTTTAAAATCATAACATGTGTGTGTGTGTTTTTTTTTAAGTTTAAACTAAAATAGTTTTTTATCAAATTTAAAATAATGATAATTATATCTTGATACTTAATACACTTGAATATGATGAGTATTTTATTAGCATTAATCAGAGTGGATTAATTTTAAAAGAATAAATATATAATTAACATTTTAAACATCCTCGTCTTTTTACATTTAACATCACACTTTCTATCATAACAATCTAACACGACACTTTATATAATAATATCCTTTACTTCATAGAACAATTTTGAAAAGAAACGATTCTCAACAAATTTCAAAGTTCCTTACATAAAGGAAAAAAAAAAGAAACATTTAACATCACACTTTCTATAATAACAATCTAACATGACACTTTATATAATAATATCCTTTACTTCATATAACAATTTTGAAAAAAACGATTCTCAACAAATTTCAAAATTCCTTAAATAAAGGAAAAATAGAAAAGAGAAGACCCAAAACTTTTATTGCTTTTTCACTACATCGGTGAAAGAAATATATAATTTTGAAAAGAGAGGCTTCATAACAAATTTCAAATTTCATCCCATAGAAGAAAGAAGACCCAAAACTTTTATTACTTTTTCACCACGTGAGTGAAAAAAATTTACAATTTTGAAGAAAAACTCCTCGTAGCAAATTTCAAATTTCTTCCCTACAGAAAGAAAAGAAACCCAAAACTTTGATTGCTTTTTCACTACATTGGTGAAAGAAATGTACCAGAACTTACCCTTGCAGCACTCACTCAGTACGGTAGAGTAGAGTAAAGTACATATGAGATTATTGAAAATGTCAAAGCAGAAGAATGAGTCTAATTAGAAGACAAATGAATCCAAGTGGCAGCGCTGGGTATTCCACTGTTGAGCACGAATAGCATGTAGTACCCAGGCGGTGCTGCAACAGGGGTGGGAGGTGCCGTTACTAGGGCACTATAAATATTCTGCCCTGCTCCTCCTACTAATTCTAATTGTGGGCTGGCAGATGCAAGCAGAAGCAATCTCTGATGCATGGAAAAAGAGTGAGTAGTGAAGGTTGGAGGATAAATGTTGAACTGAATGGAAATGTTATGGTGATTATTTGCAGCGAACTGAACCTTGAAGCTACCGCCATAAGTGACCGAAGCAGGCAGCACAGAAATGATGGTGGGCTTCAGGGAAGATTCGTCTAAGTAATAAGGATTGTATGCTTGCAGACGAAGCTCTGTGGGAAACATAACGGTGAAAGTATAATTTTTGTTGGGGTTGGAACCTCCCACAAAAATCCTACCATCAGGCAATACAATTGCAGTGGAATGATACATTCTTGGAACAGTGGAACTTGCGAGTACTGAGAAGCGCTGCCCTGGCAATGCATTAGGTCTGTATTGTTGGAAACTATAATTTCTCCTGTGCGCGCGGGAGGCCACCAGTAATGGCGCGCGGTCAGCAGTCAACGCAGCTCCAAAACCACTGCAGCAACCTTGAAACCGGCAGGAAGATATCACACCGCCTTTTGTTAAAGGCAGTTTCCGTATGGTGGCGGTCCGATGCCGACAACTATCCAGCAGTGACGCTCGCATGACATCAGCCTCAGGCCTCCATCGGAAGGTAACTTCCGGTCTTCTTACCCCATCCGATATGCGTTCGATCAATCAGCCATCCTCTCCGCCGTTTGATTGTCTGGAAAGGTCTCCGCTGGTTAAGGTGTCTGAAGTACATACGGCCTGCTTAAAAATTAATGCAGCATGGAGTAAGGTCTGTTGAAAATTAAATGCAGCGTGGAGAAAGGCTATGTCCCATATCTTATGTTAAAGCCCCGACATGAGTTTGGTAAAGTTTTTAATGTTTTTTTACGGTACATTAACATGGAGTATGGGCGGGAGGTAAAACATAACATAAGTTTTATTTTATTATTTGCCCATATGAAATATTCAAGTGTTGACTCTATTCGAGTCATATGGTATTCACACACAGGGTTTGAATGTGTGATATTGTAATTACACACGGGAAGAGTGTGTGGGCTCGCGGCTGCGAATGAAAGAAAACCCACGGGGATTGTAAAAAAAAAAACATTTTATGTAATTGCACATGAAAAATGAAAAGCAGAGCGCGCGGCAGCCATTAGAAAATACACATGGATTGTAATCCAATGTGAGAAAGAGCGTGTGTTATGTTTTGCATATGGTAAAAAGAATCAGGGTCCGCAGCACCAGTAAATAAAGCAATGTAATCGCATGAAAATAGAGTCTCCTGCAGTGCGAAAAGGAGAGCAATGAAAGCACAGCAGTGCGGGTAAAATATTGGTCATATAATTTGTGTGTGAGTTGCACACTGTAAAGATGTGAAGCCTGTTTGCAGCAGCGAACGAAAACTAGAAAAGTAACAGAGATTAAATTTTGTATTGCAGGGGAGGAATGCACAGAAGTGCATAAATATTTTTGGGTTTGAAATGTAAAAGGTTTTATGCAACAGAGTAATTTTGACTTGGTAATGTAAGAAGTAAAAAGGAATGCACAGTAGTGCAGGAGTAGCAGAGAAGTAAATGAAACCAGTGGGTTGTTTTGTTTCAAATCCATGTATTGTTTCACAGCAGTGAAAAGGTAAACCTGTAACTCCCTGTAAGTTTTGTTTTCACACAGCAGTGAATGTAAATGAAATATTTACACACAG
>APFE030147201.1:0-10888 GCA_000404065.3 Pinus taeda
TCTCTCTCTCTCCCCCACTCTCTTTCACACTCACTCTCTTTATCTCACTCTAGCTCACTCTCCCCTCTCTCCCTCACTTTTTCTCTGTCCCTCCATCCATCGTCGTATTCCTTTTCATTCCCTATCTCTGTTTCTTCCCCACACTCTCCCTACTTCCACCACTCTCTCTATCTCCCTTTCCCTCTTCCTCTGTTGTACTATGTCTACATCTCCCCCTCTGTTTATCTCTCACTCTTACCACTTTCTCTCACTCTCCCTCACTCTCTTAGTCCCTCCCTCTATCTCCCTTCATATTTCTCTCTCCCTCTTTGTATTTTTCTCCCCCCTACCTGTGTCTCTTTCCCTCTCTCTCCCACCTTTCTCTCCCTATCTCTCTCTCCCTCCTCTCTTTCCATGACACTCCCACCCCCAACCCACTCTCTCTCTCTCTCTCTCTTCCCTCCTCCCCCCAAATCTCTTTCACAACTTCCCACTCTCTCCCTTTCCCTCTCTACTACATTTTCCTTTGGTCCCTCCACTCTCACTATCTCTATCACACACACATAATATCTCATGTTTTCTCTCCTACAACCCTTCTCTCTCCCTCCCTGTATCTTTCTCCCTTTCACACTATCTCCCTCTCCCTATCTCTTTTTCACAATCTCTCATACTCTCTCTCCCTCATATCCTCACTTTCCCTTTGTCCCTTCATCCATACACATATGCCTTCCCGCCTCACCACCCTATCTCCTCGACCTACTCTGCCTCCTTCCATCACTCTCTTGGTCTTCCACTACATATCTCCCACTTTGTCTCCATCTACCCTTCTCTTTATCTCTCCCTCCTCCCAATTTATCTCACTCTCGCTCACTCTCTCACTTGCTCCCTCTCTCTTCTCATCCCCTCTATATCATTGTCTCTCTATCTCCCCCTTTGTCTTTCCCTCCCTCTCCCACCTTACTCTCCCTACTTCTCTGTCTCATCTCTTTCCACGACTCTCACCAAGCCCCCACTCTCTAGCCCCCACCCACCTACTCTCCGCACTCCTCCCCTAACTCTCTCTCTCCCTCTCCCGCTCTACGCCGCTTTCTTTTTGTCCTTTTCTCTCTCTCCCTCTACCACTCTACACCACTTTCTTTTTGTCCCTCTCTCTCTCTCTCTCTCTCAATCAACCACCCTCTACCTCCCCAACTTTCTCTTTCTCCCTCTCTCCACCCTTGTTTGTACGCTCCGTCATGTGTCTCTTTTTCCCCATTTCCTACTCTCTCTCTCTCTACCCGTCTCTCTCCCTCCCTCTACCCGTCTCTCTCCCTCCCCTCTTTGTCTCTCCCTTTCACACTCTCTCCCTCTCCCTCTCTCACTATCGTACTCTCTCCCATTCTCTCTCTCTTCATATTCTCTCTCACTCACTCTCTCACCACTCCCCCATCTCTCCACCACCTCTATCTCCCTCTATCCCTCTCCTATCTCCCCTTCTCTCCCCCCATGACCTCTTTATCTCTCTCTCTCTCTCTCTCTCTCTCTCTATCTCCCTCTCATTCTCTCCCCCCTCATTGCCTTTCTCTTATATGATCCCTTCCCTTAACTCTGCCACCAACTTCTCTCGCTCTTCCTCCCTCCTCTCTCTCCCTCCCACCTATATTTCTCTTCCTTCCTCTCTAATGACTCTGACTCGTGTAAAAAAAAAATATATATTACGGTATGGTAATTAACCTTACTAGATCACATGACTCGTTGACATAACTCTATACATTGTTGGAAGCCTAATGTTTAACTTTGGCACACATTTGTATGCGGTTATGGATTTTTCCAGTCCCAATGTAAAAATTTTGAGGCTCATTTATTTCGCCGCTTGGGTGACATGCAAATGCTATGCATGCACCATCAGATCGAATGGTAACTTTCTGTCTTCACATGGTTTGGATAAGGTGTCATTAATCTGACTGCCTGTCCCATACATGGCGAGCAGACAAATCGAGTCCCATCACCGTGGGTAATCGCGCTTCAATTGATGGTGGGGATCTCTCCTTGCTATCCGACGACTGTAGCAGACTTGTCGGTTCCAACCTATACTATGGTATAGGATGGTGAAGATCATTTGGAAGGGAAGCTCCTTGCAGAGCCAGCTCTGGTAGGCTCATCCCATGCAGCTCGAAGTGCCACCTTATCAGTTTTGGTTTCAGTGCTGGCAAATTTTGGGTTTGCTGTTCCCTTCAGGTAAATGATTTTTGCGGTGATATCGTTCTATGTAATTTATAGGCTAGCACAACCCTTTTTCTGCGTTAACCATTACCTCATCCTACCTTCCACCATTTGCAGAATTTTGGATTCGAGGTTGATAGTCTTTTGTAGCTCTGAAGGGGTTGGTCTTGTACATGGTGGCTCCACCCGACTCAGGTAACCATTCGATTAATTGCAATTATCTTCCCTCTACTATACTGTCACAATTTTCTATTTCACAATACTGACGCGGAATCTATATTTTCATGTCCTTGTTTGTTTGGCATATAGGTTGGATGCCTATTCTAACTCGAGGAAACCCTCTGTATGCATGGTCCAGGGTTCTAGGAATGCACATTTACTCCGGTCAAGGCCCTTGAATGAAAAGTCTTCTTTCATTTATAGGTGGAAGGCTAGCAAAGAGGTGTTTCTCGGTTGGGAACCTGTCGAGTTTTGAATGCAAGCTCATGAGGCTGAGCTCGGGTTCTATATGTGTAGCTTTGTTTTCCTTGTTGTAGGAATTTGGCATTCAACCATAGTTTTAGTTTCATGATTCGGCCCTTGAGGTATGGCACAGCTATGCGTAGCCATGCTGCGGCATGATTCTCTCTTGCCATTGGAATGTAAACTAAGATATTTTGGTGGTCAATTCAGATATCGGCGTTTATTCATTTGTTGTTATTATACTGCATGCTTTAAGGATATTTCTGTGATAGATGAAATGTGAAGTTTTCATCCATGGATTCTTGGTTCGGCTAGCTCTGTACTTTGTAACTACGATTTATTTATCTCTTCTACAATACACAATCTTGTTGAATATATAATGTATTTGGTACTTGGTCTCGGACCTGCTTACTGCCGCAGGCATAATGACACTCTGTTTTCTTTTTTGTTGCTTCAAATACCTTACTTAAGGGTTGTAATACCAAGGTATAAGGCCTAGGTGCACCTAAGGGTTACCGTCTCGCCTAAACTAGGCTCAAACTCTGTTCCTAGGTTGCCATCCCAAGGCACTGTAGCTCAGTCTTGGCTATAGCGCACGACGGGCTCTATTTCCATGTGTTAATAGCAAGATAGACAAATAGAGCAGTAGTCTTTGTTTACACTATTTACAGAAATTATCTTTGGTTCTAAGAGATGTCAATTTCCACCGAATGTTGCGTGTGAAAGAGTTTCAAAACATGAATAATTTACTATCCTCCCTAGTCTTTCTATATCATGTACGGTTTCTTGTTGCACTGGTTTATCATAATTATTAATTCAGACAATTTCTTTTTCGATTTATTTTCATTGCATGGCACTGTTTCTAAATATTGGTATACTCTCCTTACTGCAGGGTTTTCTTTGTCTGTTCCTACACTTGTGGAAATACTACGTTGGCTAATGCAAACTCTGTGTACCACCTTTAAATAGATAAAAGAAACAGAGGGTTATTATTAAGACTCTATGCTAAGGTAAACCCTATACCTATCACCGTCCCTCCATCATCTCATGATCCTAATGTATAAAACCCTCATTTCACTTTGACTCTAATTAAATGAACTCTGATGAGACTAACTCACAAAAGTTAACTTTCAGTTTAATACAACTATTAATTGGATGTCCTTTGATAAGGCTGGTTCATAGAGAGAAATCCTTTAGTTCACTGCAAATATTAATGAAATTCAGG
Organism: Pinus taeda; assembly: GCA_000404065.3. Taxonomy (NCBI): domain Eukaryota; kingdom Viridiplantae; phylum Streptophyta; class Pinopsida; order Pinales; family Pinaceae; genus Pinus; species Pinus taeda. Next base: position 3,869 of record APFE030147201.1, read on the forward strand.
TTAACACTTCATACCTGGTTTTCTGTCCAATAAGTAATTCCAAGAATAAGTCACCTCTTCTCTCTACAGTTGGCCATCCACCCGACCATCAGATTGTCCTTCGAGACCAAATATCCCCCCTGGCTCACTCAAAGCAAATAGTCTTTGGCAATTTCTTGCGCTTTATTCCCTTACCATATGGTGATCACTAGACTTGGCAAGCTTCCTCCCTCCTACTCACTGTCAGTCCTCTACCGCACAGTTCTCCCCTTTCCTTCCTTTTCCCCAGAAGTCACCCATGGTGGAGTGGGAGGCAGTTAGGGTTTGCATCTGTTTCTTTTTTATTTAAAAAAGAAGAAGAAAAAAGAACATAAGTTCCCTCCTTAGAAGTTACATGATATTTCCGTGACGAGGAACTCATTTCTTTTTATTTACTAATAATAAAATGTCAACTTATACAGTAGATAATACCATCATTTATCAGGTTGTTTCTTTTTTATTTTAACTATGGTAAATAAAATATGTACAAAATTATGGGGCTATTACATCTCCCCCGCTAAAGTTGGACATTGTCGTGATGTCCTTCAGTTATAAACAGCTCTGGGTAAGCCTCTTTCATGAATTCTTCATCCTCCCAAGTGGCCTCATCAGGCCCAAAGTGTTGCCACTGCACTTTAACTTGGGTAATAGCTCACTTCCGTAGCAGTACTTCTCTCGAGTCGAGAATGTTCGATGGCTCGACCAAGATTTCTCCTTCCGGTTCGACCTGCAACATGCAACATCCTAAATTAGTTTCTTTAAAAGAGAATCTTTAGACTGGCCTACCAAAAATAATTCTCACCTGTATATCCTGCCATCTGATTACATGCTTAGGATCATACACATATTTTTTTAATATGGAGACATGGAAGACATTGTGGATTTGTATGTGACTTGGCAGGGCGAGCTGGTAAGCCACCAGCCCAATTCTTGCTAAGATCTGGAATGGCCCACAATATCGAGGTGCCAACTTGGCACACCAACTCCATTGCAATGTGCTCCTTTTTGCTTGAATCCTCACATATACATGATCACCGACTTGGTATTGTATAAACCTCCTCTTCCAGTCAGAAAAGTTATTTTTCCTATCCTGAGCACCTTTTAAGTTAGACCATACCTTTTTTACCATTTCCTCCATTTCCTTAAGCATTTCGGGCCCTAACATTAATTTGTCTTCTGGCCGACCCTAGCTTGAGGGGTGCAACTGTTCTTCCCATACAAAACCTCAAAGGGGCTCATTTGTAGTGAGGTATGATAGCCATTATTGTATGAAAATTCAAGCAAGTGCAAATGCTCTTCCCATTACATATGCCCTTAACATGTCTAACACCACTTGGTTTACACATTCTGTTTGTCCATCGGTCTGGGGGTGATACACTATACTGAAATTCAGCTGTGTCCCTAATTCTATAAATAATGTTTTCCAGAAAACTGATGTGAATTTCACATCATGATCCGAAATTATTTTCCTTGGTAGCCCATGCAATCTAAATATGTTTTGCATAAAAGTATGGGCAATCTATACAGCGTTGTAGGTGGATTGCACAGGTATATAATGCACTACTTTACTCAATTTGTCTACGACCACCACGATAGAATCGTTATTCTTCCTTGTCTTAGGCAACCTATTATGAAGTACATAGAAATAGTTTCCCACTTCCATGTGGAATGGGTAATGGTTGCAATAACCCTGCGAGGTGTTGATGTTTTGCCTTAATTTGTTGGCACTCCAAACACCGTGCCAAATACTCAGCCACATTCTTCTTCATACCTAGCCAATAGTATTCTTTTTAAAGTGTTGTGATCATTTTCTGATACCCCGAGTGCCCAGCATAATGAGTTCTATGAAATTCATCCAAAATCAAATTCTTAATGCTGTTTTGATTAGGCACATATAGTCTTTCCTTGTAATACAACATTCCAGCAGCATCCATAGTGTAATCTTGTTATTTTTCTTTGCTGGTAGAGTGATGTACTTGTTGTCTTATTTGCTGATACACCATATCTTTCTCTGCTACCCTTTGAATGATCTCTACAAAGGGACTTTTCCACTCGCTGGATGAAATTTCATATAAACTTTGTAATTTCTGACCTAAAGCGTCTGCCACCCGGTTCTCTTTTCCTTTCAAATGTTTGATCTCGAAATCAAAACCACCTAGAAAATCCACCCACCATGCTTGCCTAGCATTTAGGGTGGGTTGACTAAAATAATTGGTTAGATTGTGGTGGTCTGTTAATAAGAAAAATTTTCTACCCATAAGGTAATGTCGCCACATTTTCAACGCGTGAATGACGGTTGCCAATTCTAAATCATAGGCAGAATATTTCTGCTCATGTTCTTTCAGTTTCCTAGATTCGTAAGGAATTACCTTTCCTTCTTGCATCAACACACCTCCTACACCTTCTTTGCTTGTGTCAGTGCACACCACATACTCTTTGTTAGGATCAACTATGCTCAAAATGGCGGCAGTGGTGAGCAGATGTTTAAGCTACTCAAAACTTTTTTGACATTACAGGGTCCATCTAAAGGCTCTTCCTTTTTCTATAAGGAAGTGATAGGATATGCTACTCTTGAGAATCCTTCCACAAATTTCCTATAATAGCTAGCTAACCCCTTGAATGATCTAATGTCTGCCACATCTTTAGGCATTGGCCACTCCATTATTGTCCTTTTCTTTTCGGGATCCACCGCGATCCCTTCTTTCATGATCATATTTCCCAAATATAGTATTTCTTCCTTGAAGAAGTCACACTTGCTGAACTTGGCATATAACTGGTGTTCTCAGAGGGTTTGCAGCACCAATTGGGGGTGCCCCTTGTGTTCTTCCATAGTTCAAGAATATATCAATATATCATCTATAAAAATCAACATGAATCTATCCAAATATTGATGAAATATGTTGTTCATCAAGCACATAAAAGTTGTGGGGGCATTAGTTAAGCCAAAGGGTAGCACCACAATCTTGTAATGTCCATACCTCATTCTAAAAGTTGTTTTAGCTATGACTTCTTCCTTAATCCTCATTTGGTGATACCCAAATGGCAAATCGATCTTGGAAAATATTGTTGCACCTTTCACTTGATCGAAGAGTTCATCAATCCGGGGTAAAGGATACTTATTTTTTATTGTTAATTTATTCAACTGATGATAGTCTATGCACATACAAAGGGTCCCATCCTTTTTCTTAACAAACAATACCAGGGCTCCGCAGGGTGACACACTGGGCCAAATGTAGGATTTGTCTAGCAATTCTTGTAACTGCATTTTCAATTCTATCAACTCGGGTGTGCTCATTCTGTAGGGTGCTCGGAATACCGGGCCTGCCCTAGGCATTAATTCAATAGTAAAGTCTATGTCCTTTTTAGGTGGTAGCCCAGGAATCTCCTCCAGGAATACATAAGAAAATTATTGAATTACTAGGATGTTTTCCAACAGGGCTATTTTATTTTTCGAATCAGCATAACCCACCTAAATGGCATAAATCTAACACCCTTTCGCAATGCATTTTGGTAGCTGAGAGGTGATTATTGGTCGAATCTGCACTGGTTGCTTAATCCCCTGCATCTCCTGCCTTCCTCCAAGCTCATCCTTATAATATATAGTCTTGATTTTACAGTTGACTATGGACTAGTAGTTTTCCAACTAGTCCATACAATTAATACGTCTTATGAGCCAAGAGGAAGCATATTTAAATCTCCCTTCATCGGATGTCCTGCTATATTTATGGGGCAGTTATTGACCTTGGAAATTACTCGTCTTTTTGCCCCTGTAGCCAACTATACTAACCATGGGTTTTTAAATTTAACAGGTTGCAATTTACAATGCTCCACAACTCTAGGACTAATATAACTTAATGTGGCTCCAGGGTCAATTAAAACAAATACAGTAAGGTTTGAAATTTTACCTTCGAATTCCACCATGGTCGGCTGGTACTCCGCCTGACGATCTTCCAGGGCCGCATTAATTCTTGGTAGGTTGCATCCTACATCACCGACTATAGATGCTTTGTGGATTTGGGAAACCTGTTCGGTCTCTTTTCGCTGTGGGCAATTTTTAATGTAGTGAAGCCCACCGCAACCCCAACATTGCACAAGAGGTCTTGCTCTCTCTTCACTATCCATGTTTCTCGGTTTTTCGCTGATTTTGGACTCATTAGGAGGCTTTGATCTAAGTGAATTCTTCTGTAAATTTCTGCTATTGTATCCGTTGGCGAAACTCTTGTTACTACTACCACGATTCCCTTTATTGTTTACAGTCATTTTGTTGCTTCTCTTATCATTCCATTTAGTACCTGAAGTTTCTCCCTTTTGATTACTTTGCTGGTAACAAATCTTGGCTTTACGTATTACTTCATCCACGGTCTTTGGATTGTCAAACTTGATTATTTCCCTCATGCTCAAGGGTACTACTGACAAGCCTCTGTACTTTTGCCTTTTCCTCTCGAATATAAGACACATAACGCAGTAAGGAAGTAAAGCGAGTAATAAATTCATCCATGGTTTGCCGTCCCAATCGCAAGTCTGGAATTCCTTAGCCTTCTCGTCATAGAAATGCTCAATCAAGTATCTTTCTTTAAAGTACCTTTGAAATTTTTCCTAGGTAATATCCTGCTCACTTCTTTCACAATTTTAACTTCTGCCAACAACAGGGTGGCTTTTCCCTGCAATTATAAAATGGCCAACCATGCTTTGAGGTTGTGGTCATGCTCGTATAGCTAGAAATATTTATTCATATTAATCAACCATGCCTCAGTGGCTTTCTCCAATTCTCCATCAAAATGTGGCGGTTTGATCTTGCGGAATTCCCCTTGCAACTCTATCCATTGCCTTTTCGAGGTGTGGTGCTCGGAAGCATTATCATATCGTTCCTCTTGTTCCTCCTCCCTTAAATAAAAACTACAAATCACTTTTTAAAGTGTTATAAAATGCTTAGTGTTTATGGTTTAATGATCATGGTTTGGGGTTTAGGGTTTAAGGTTTAAGGCTTAGGGTTTAGGGTTTAGGGTTTATGATTTAGGGTTTAGGGTTTATAAGAATTTAGTAAAATATTTTAATAAACACTTAACTAAAAGTGTCAAAATACTTTTTAACATGTTATAAAATGATTAGGGTTTAGGGTTTAGGGTTTGGGATTTATGGTTTAGAGTTTATGGTTTAGGGTTTAAGGTTTGGAGTTTGGGTTTAGTTTTGGGGTTTAGTGTTTAGGGTCTACAACATTTTAGTAAAAATTTTTAATAAACACTTAAAAGAAAGTTATAACAATTTTTAAAATTTTATAAAATTGTTATGGTCTAGGGTTTACGGTTTAGGGTTTAGGGTTTTGTTTTTATGGTTTAAGGTTTAGAACACTTTATTAATTACTTTTAATAAACACGTAAATAAAAGTTACAAAATTCTTCTTAAACTATTATAAAATTCTTAGGGTTTATGGTTTAGGTTTTAGGGGTTGGGGCTTAGGGTTTAGGGTTTAGGTTTTGGGGTTTAGGTTTTAGGGTGTATGGTTTAAGGTTTATAACAATTTAGTAAATTTTTTAATAAAAAAATTAGATAAATGTTACAAAATGCTTTTAAAAATGTTATAAAATGCTTAGGGTTTAGGGTTTAGGGTTTATAAAATTTTAAAAAACACTTAAAAAAATGTTACAAAAGACTTTTCAAAATGTTAATTAATGATTAGGGTTCATAGTTTAGGGTTTGGGGTTTAGGGCTTAGGTTTTATAACATGTTATTAAATTATTTTAATAAACACTTAAATAAAAGTTACAAAATTATTTTTAATAGATCATAAAATTGCTTAGATTTAAGGGTTTAGGGTTTGGGGTTTGGTTGTTAGGGTTTAGTGTTTAGAGTTTAGGGTTTGGGGTTTATAACACTTTAGTAAATTATCTTATTAAAAACTTAAGTAAAATTTACAAAATCTTATTAAAATGTTATAAAATTCTTAGGGTTTAGGGTTTAGGGTTATAACACTTTATTAAATGCTTTTAATAAACACTTAAAAAAGTTACAAAAATGTATTTTAAAGCATTATAAATTTCTAAGAAGAATTGATGATCCACTTATTGTAATCCAATAGTTTGTACAACAATTGGTCGACCACAGTAAGAAAATAACTCCTCATGTAAATAAATTGCAAGATAAAGTGATAGTTCAAGGGAATGAAAAAACATCCACTATAATTCAAAAGGCTGACCAAGAATTTTCCAGAGAAAAGGAAGAGTTAAAAAAAAACATTATATCACAGAGCCCAATGTTTTTAATATTTTCCTAATATATTTATCACCCACATGCAATAAAACATAAACTCAATAATTTCTAATTTGAGAATTGTACTCCCAACAAGTAACTCAACCTCGAACAATGTCTGCCCATGAGAATTAGGTTTTATAGGAGAAAAATATTAATCCCAACTACAATAGGAGTAGAGACAGTATTTTAGAGAAGGGAAGAGAGTAAAAGTAGAATCTTTGAAGTTTATTAATTATTTTCATGGAATTGTTAATAAAGTCCAACTATATTGATTATTCTCATGCAATTATTAATAAGGTGCAACTATTAGAACATCAAATACTAGTTGATCAAGAATTGTCACGACACCTATCACTAGACGACAAAGTACAATATTTGAAATATTTAAAAGCATTTGATGCCCATGAAAGTATATTTTCATGGAAATGGTCTATATTCGATTAAGATATTCAAATTCTTGCACCAAATACTTATCAAACAACATTCCCTTTGAATTCAACACTAGCACCTGCAATATCACAATCGTGTCGATCATCTTCCCCACGACATAAATTCAATCTATTTGAGCCAAGCTTTTAGGATTTGGTCTCGCTTCTGAATAACAACATCACACTAAGGAACTTGAAATTGACTGTTCTAATCAGTTAGCCAAGGAAGGGAAAAGAACAGGAATTCTCATTTTAAATCTTGCAGATGTAATTCAAGAAGTTCTAGTTGACCACAAAACTAGATCTTCTAATTAGCCAACCACCC
>APFE030147202.1:7613-51742 GCA_000404065.3 Pinus taeda
TAAGAGGGAGTGTTGAAGAATATAACTAATGTAAGTCTTCATAATTATATTTGAGTCATGGTGTAATGTATTTTTCAAAAGAAAGAAAAATAATGTTTATTATTAAATAAATTGACTTATTAAAGCATGGATTTCATGCTTGGGTCAATTATTTTTACGTCAAATCCTCCACTGTAGGCTTCTAAGGTTTATGTCAAGTATCCTTATCCATGTCATATTGTAAAATACCCTTCTTTGCATTTATATGTCAAGAAAGAAATTTCTTTTAATGTAAAATAAGTCAATTAGGCCTCCTCCACCAAGTCGGCATCAACAAGGGAATTCAACCTCATAGACTCACTATATAAAGCAAGCAACTTGACCTCATCTGACACACACTCAAAAAATTTGAATTGCAACAATTAGAAGCTAAAAAGGTGTGAAATTCAAGAAGGAAGAAGGAAAGGGCTAGCAAAGGAGAAGGAGGTCGTTATCTACCAAAGTCAAAATTTTCTCTATCTTGTCTAACACATGTGAAGAAACTGAAGCTGCAAAAGAGCCAAAATTGCAGTCTTGAAGCTGAGCTGAAATTCTGATGCAGTAGGGTCGAATATATGTCCTTGATGCAGTGTTGATGTAGTATTGAAGCAACATTAATGTACTATTATTGCAGTCAATCTTTGAAGGTTAGAAGAGAAGTTTAAGGGAAGACTTGGTGGAGGAGGAAGGTCTTTAGGTCTAGGTTCGTCTATATTAATTTTAATTTATTAAAGGAAGAGTTTTGACTAGTTTTTCCCCTATAAAGGGGTTTTATCCCTGAATGAGTGCCTACTTCTGGTGTCTATGATCTTCATATTTTTTCTTTAATGATTGCTTGATGAGAAGAAGATAAATAAAGGACATAAAGAAGTAATAAGAACATAATAATATCACAATTAATTATCAATACAAGAAAATATTTATGCCTTTCCGATTTTCTAACATGAAGAAATAACCAACTTGTGAGCAAGTTGAAAAGAGGAATAGGAAAATACAAAAGTAAGATTATCTTAAAGTGTTTCAATTGTGGTGAAATTGGTCATTTTTCTTCAAGGTATCCCTATGAAAAGAACTTAGACAATGATGATGAAGAAGAATATCCTGGGAAAGTAAAGAAGAATCAAAGAAAATACAAGAAACAAAGTAAAAATAAGACCTTCAAGAAAAATTTCTATTCAAAAAGATATAGATCTTCATCCGATGAAGAAAGAGATAGCGACAACGAAATGGCACGAGAAGAGTATTATTCATGGAAAAGAATCACCGAAAGGAATCTTCTGAGGAAGATGAAGAGGAAGGTCGAGTAGATCTCGAAAGAGAACTTATCAATGCCTTAAAGGAACTAAATGTAGAAAGAAGGAATGTCAAGACATTGGAAGTCAAATTGAGTGAACTAAAGAAACACATTAAAAGTCTCAACAAGAAGTCTGAAGAATCAAAAAAGATTATCATCAATCTAAAAGTGCATTTAGAGGAGGCCAAGAAAATTGGAGAAATACTCAAAAGGGAATTGGAAGAATGCACCCATACAAAGGAGATTTTGGAAGCAGAGGTAGTCTCACTATGAAAGAAAGCACAAAAGACGGGTGTCTAGCAGAATTTTGTAAAAAACACAAAAGTTTTGGATGAAATTATCAGCAATCAAAGATCATGCAATGAAAAAACAGGATTGGGATACAAGCCCATGTTTGCTAAAGGTTCAACCTCCGTGACAATAGAAAAAGATGTTGAACAAAATACTTATGCAGATATCATTAAGGACCCTATCAAGAAAGAGAAAAGCATGCTTGCAAAGGAGACAATTCAAGATCAAAAGACATGAAACCAACAACCTGCAATAAGGAAACGTCAAGAGTAAAGTCTCTAAAAAATTGCATCACATAGAATATCCCCTAGGTATCAAACGATCTTCCAAGGTGTGTGTTACTCTTTCAATAATTTTGGGAACAAATATGCGAATTGCAAATCTTATGTTAGGAATGGAAGCAACAATGGAAGCTACTCTAAGAATGATTATCCTAGAAAATATCATGGAAAGGTACAACTGAAATTATAATATGTTTGGATCCCTAAGTAATGAGGTAGAGTGCTACAAATGTAATAATTTTGGACATGTAGAAAAATATTATAGGTTGAACACTCCTCCAAGGGAACCAAAGCACAAATCAAATGTTCCTCCAAAAGAACCTTCAAGGGTCTGGAAGAAGAAGGATGAACATTAAGTGATTGCTCTAAAAGATCAAAGAAAGAAAAGTGTATGGTATGTCGACAATGGCTACTTAGCACATATCACAGGTGATAAAAATAAATATGTATCTCTAAAGGTAGAAAAACATGGAACAATCTCATTTGGAAATGGTGGTTTAGTTTAGGTCATAGGAAAGGGTACAGTTAAGCTTGGAAGAAAGAATTCCATCGAAGAAAACATTTTTCTCATCGAAAAATATGAACCATAAGCTACTAAGTGTTTGTCTAATGTGTAATCTAGGACACACATTTCCGTTTGACTCAAGGTAATGTGAAATAAGAAGGGATAAATCAGGGAAATTAGTGGTGACTACAAGGACCCCAAATGATATATACACTTTAGATGAGATTGGAAAAGAAGGATGTTTCTGGCTAAAGAGGATGAAAGTTGAGTTTGGCACAGAAGAATGGAACATATAAACTTTGATAACCTTGTCAAAATAAGTAAAAAGGAATTTTTGACGGTGTTGGAAATCCATCAACCAAGGGGGTCTCCCCGATGAAAAGTCCCAATCAAACTTTGCACTGAAATATTTTAATTTTCTTAGTACAGATGAAAACAACATACATCACAAACATTCAAAGAATAGTCTTACAATATTTATGACATACGCATGAAAATGTGTTGGATCAACGAGCTTTGATAATTAATCAAAAGTTCCAAGATACATTAGTACAGTGAACACCACTAGCTCCAATAGTGGAGGGCCAGAGCAACCACTTGCTCCTCCAAAATAATTATCTTCCTCTCTAGTGCCTGGTAGAAGGAGACCAGGTGAAAATAACTTTGCATGAGCTATGAAGGGGTACATATAACAAATGGGGTGACTCTTCACCTCCCTTGTGATTGTTGGACTACCCTCATGACTCTTTGACTTCCATATGACCTTTTGACTCCTTCATGGCTTTTCACATTTTATAGATGACTCTTGGACTTCCACTTTACATTACATTTCTCATATATTAAAAATTACATGATGATATCCATAAATGATGTGGAAAATGATGACTCGCAGATCATCTTGACATGACACCTTGATAAGACATGACATGACATTGGTAACATGGACTAAATGATGATATGGCAATGTCAAGCCATTCTTTCTATTGTTATCTTTTTGTCTTCCTGAAATATGGTGCATGTTCTTCTTCTTCCTCATCCTTAAGGTTTGAAGGTAGGGAGTCTCCATTGTGATCTTGACCTTTAGTTGTTCTCACGATTTGGTTTCCTTTCATCTTCATGTTCAATGATCAACTTGTCTTTGTCGTTGCATGGGTTTCTTCAAACATGTTCTCCTTCTTTTCTTTCATCATCATCATGTCATGGTGAGATATCACACCTGCAACTAAAATCTACTCATGACAAGATGACATCGGTCTGAAAACTCCTAGTATATCATGCTTTAGGAAAATCACTGACTGAGTTGGAACTGGGTGTTGGACTGAGAGACTAGCTCAAGGATTATGTAGTTGCGTAGCTCAACAAGTCATGGGCCAGGAAAAATGCTAGTGACTACGCAATGTGTAGTTTAGGAACGCTAGGACAGAGTAACTGTAGTTGAGGGACTCAAGGATTGCACAATTGTGTAGCTCAATTGGTCAAGGGCCACGACTAAGGCTAGAGATTGTGCAATGTGTAATTCAGGAAGGCCAGGACAAAGTGACTATGCACTTTGAGGGGCTCAAGGAGGCAGGCTTGAGGCTTGAGGCTTGAGGTTTCCCACTGCATAATTATGGATGGAAAGACACCTATGCCTTGTTGAGTTGCGTGGCTCAAGGAGTCAGTGTGGAAGTTTAAGGCTTGAGACTGCACATTGCAGAAAAGAAGCTAACTGGGAGGCAAGCTTGTGTAGTTTTGGAGCTCAAGGGGACATGGTTGAGCACTAAGACTGCAATTCGTAGTTATGTGATGTAGGAACTATGCATTGTGTAGTTCCAAGTGGCAAGGGTTGAGCTTGAGGGTTAAGATTGTGCTATGCGTAGTTCTAGAGGTTTGAGTGATGTTAAGTTGCTCAGGCATGAGTTTTTCATAAATTGGCTAAAGTGTGGGATCAATGAGGTCAAGTTGAACAAGGCAAAAACCTGAACATGATCACACACTCATAACAATATATGACACAACATTAATCACTCATAATATAAGAACAACATGATTTCGTCAATGCAACAGCAATACAACAACTTCCTCCAAGTGTGACACTAAAGGTACACTTTGCGACGACAGTGACAACACTTGTGAGACAGTTTATAAAACTTTGGGAATGAGTCTAATACATGTCAATATGATAAATAGGACTCATTAACACCAAAGCTACCATTTGAAAAAAAACCATAACTCCGCTTATGCAATGCGTGATACTTTCTTTGCCTAAAAGACGACACTTGCTACAGTAGGAGGAAAGTGCAAACGACACTTGCAAAATGTGAATGACATTGAAAGGATTAGGGGAATTTTGAGGTCTAATATGGGCCTCATAAGAAAAATGTACAACAAAAATAAACTTTATAAGGCCCAATAGGATTCAAGATGATGATCTCAACCATGGGGGATGATTCACCATCTTTGGAGTAAAAAAAGTAAAAAGATTAAAAAATAATAAAATGATAAAACTACTTTTTCAACTCGTATTTTCAACTTATCTCCCTAAGGTTTTACTCAAATTTCGAGCGGGAGTACTCATTGGATGCAAAAATTAATTCATCCAAGGAGTACCCATGTGGCATACTTTCGATGGACCCTGCTACACGAAAAATGAGAAATACATGAAAAACTTGATTGTAATCACGTTTTTCTTGTATTTCTCATTTGTCATCTAGCAAGGTCAATCGAAAGTATGCAACACAAGTACTCCTTGGATGAGGAATCAAATTATGCATCCAATGAGTGTTTCCACTCAAAATTTAAGTAAACCCATAGGGAGATATGTTGAAAATGCTAGTTGAAAAAATAATTTTTTCTTTTTTCCCTCTAAAATTTGATGATGTCATCTAATATTATTTTATTATTTCCACTATTATTTTATAATTTCTTTAGGAGGCCCATTTTAGACCTCAAAATTCCCCTAATGCGACACATGCCAGAAGGAAGATGGCATGAAAATCACACTTATTAAAGTGAAAAAAAGAAAAAACAATAGGCGTAAACATGACAGTGACACTTGTGAAAGTGAAGGTGTGCAAAAGTGAGTTGGAAAAAATCACCGAAATAGAGGAATGATTGCAACCTAAAGTGAGAGACTGTCTATGAAAGTGCGCATTGACTATCGACATAGGTTGGACATTGCACAGGCAGGGAAAATTTTAGGGGCTAATATTCGTAGGTTGACTAATATTCCATGCTTTTTCCAAAAAACCTATTCGCCAATATCGATTTTTCTAAAAATGAATTCACCTAGATTTTATTGTATAAAATTATTTTACCTGAAAAATCACCAATATTATATGTTGTATAATATAAAATAATTACAAATCTAAACATTTTACAAAATTATCATCAAACATTTTAAAATTTACATATTAGGTACTAGTAAGATTCACCAAGGGTTCTAAACTTTAATATCAACTTCCATCCTTAAAATTTTCCATGTGCACAGGCACCGTCTTGATGGACTTGTGCTATACTTGTTCAAGCTTCCATAAATGAGTGCGCTCATGAACTTGGTGTGGAATGAGCATGTGTGATCAGGCGACTTTGACACTAACAAACTAAGAAGAATAATAGAGTACTTAAAAAAGCATCAATTGACCATAAAGTGAGTATGGGATGAACAATTGCAAGATCCACAGTAGGCTCCAAAATTCAAGTGTGGACCAAATTTTGGAGGGTCTTTGTCACAACGACAATGAACCAAATTTTGGAGGGTCTTTGTCACAACGACAATGATTTGAGACACACTAGTAGAACTCCAACTTCCCTGCCTTGGTTAAATCATTCATGCAGGGTCTAGTTTCTCAAGAAGTATTGATTCATCGAGCAGATTAATTTGGCTTCCCCACTTACCCCATTTATAAACATTGTCCTAGTCATCTCTTTCTCGGTTGAACGAGTTCATAAGGCCATCCATATCAAAATGTTTCAATTCAAGAGAAAGGTAATGTAATTCGCAAATTTAAGATATTTAGAGTATGAGTTTTCATCTTTGGTGTTGCTCCACTTCCGGAAGGCCTGGATAGTACCTCGACAAAGTCATTATAGGAACACAAGCATTGCCTCGCTTCCAATGAGCCTGGACAGTACCCTAGCGAAGTTACTTTCTTCACCTCCTTGCACAGGAAGCCTTTCTCCTCTTTCACCCTTTATTTATTTATTTTAAAAGGCTTGTTCTTTGGAACTTATTTGTTTCATGGGGTGGAAAAGGGATCCTAAGTTATTGAGAGCAAAAGAAGTTATTCATTTAGAGAAGCATATATAAAACATTTGATATGAGTTTTCTCATTAAGATTTTCCCCTTGTCCTTCTCTACTTGATTGGATTAGTGTGGAAAACACTTAAACATAAATAATCGAGGATAGAAATGAGGCTCCTAGAATAGATACGGGTATCATGGTTTCACACAAAGCTCTCCTTACACAAGAATCATATTTTCCATTAAAACATCATTGACCAAAATATATAAACCCAAGATAGAGAAGAGGATAACAGATAAGCCAATAATCATTCATTATCACAATTTCCCTTTTCAAATTTCGTGGCATTGTCTTTAGAGCCAAAGGGATATTCCTTCATGCAAATTCTTATTAAACAAAAAACAAAAAAGAAGAGACAAGACACAACAAGAAAACAAAATCCAAAGGACAAAGCAAATGGAGGCTAAACCGAAAACAAGACATAAGACAAAATTAAGAAAATGCAAAAAAGAGTACAGAGAGAAAGTGCAATATGAGTGTGCAAGGGGCATTGGTATGTAGCTAGACCTACTCCTAACCTAACCATCGAGAAGGTCAGCGTCAAGTGTAATGAAATCTCCAATGCAGCCACTGTAATTACTCCCGACCTGAATACAAAAAGATACGAGAAATTAAAATAGATATAAAACAAAGTGCAATAGAAAAGGTAAGAGCTTGAATAACTTGCAAAAAAATTGAACTTTTTTCTTGTCAGCATAAAAATGTGCATAGCCACTACTTCTAACCAGCTTTCACTCTTACCTTTTCAATGAAAACCATAATCAAACAAACCTCAGAAGCTTCTTGTGAATGTATCTTCATCTGTATTATCCTCCTTAACAAGCATGAGAAAATATAGAAACTTGTTATTTGTGACGAAGCTTTCCAGGTAAGATTTCTCCAACCATTCAGTGATTGGATCATGAAATTGGAAGCAATTATCTTGAGAAACCTGGGATCCTTGAAAAGATGAATTTTCAAGATAATGAGGGCTTGACATAAACATCAACAAGAGTTGAAGTGCCTCAACTACTTGAAAAGTATCTAAATAGTGAGATGATAAACCATCAAAATAAAATGATATAGGACAATTGTAATCGAATAGGCTGGTGAGAAAATGATAAGTTGAATGACAGTGATTAGGATCAGAATTATGATCAGAAGGATTGATTAAAGCATAATATTCTTGATTATAAGACAATAAGGATAGGTCAGCCTTAACAGTCTTTATAATGCTCTGAATAATAGAATCATCTTCCCCAGGTGATGAATGTAACAAACCATTTCCTTGTAACTGGTTACACACTGTAATATCATCGTAATCATCGAAAGAAGTGAAAAGGAATGCTAGTATAGCAAACACATGAAACCAGTGATACAATGAGTGAAGAAGAATTTGGTTCATCAAATAACTCATGCATTCATTAGCACTTAAGAGGATTTCAGGTGTGATGAAGAAAAAGATTAGCAGTATAACATTCACAAGAAAAAGTAGGAGTTGATATTCTGAAATTGTTAATTTTAGGCATGTTCTATGCTGAGAGCAAATTTACTTCAATTTTCCCTATTAGCTCAATATCAATTTCAGATTAGTAATCACATTTAGCATGACAGTAAAATGCAGATAGAACATAAACATAAATCACAGAAAACAAGCCAAGACAAGAGGACACAAGATGTGGCGCTAGCTAGGGACAAACCCCAATGTGGGGAAACCCTTGATCAGTTCTTCTTATGTTCTTCAATAGTCCAGCAGAGAGAGAGATAGTACATATACATCAGAATTAAATACTTTGACTTGTCAAAATAAGATCAGAGATCCTCTCTAAGAAGATCACACATGAGGTAGCAGATCTGAACTCAGGTGATTCCATCACCATGTTGTACCTATCAATGTGTTGCACCATGCTGCACCCATCATCATTGTGTTGCACCAAGCTACACCCATCATACCATGTCCATCATCACTGTGCTACATCATGTTGCACCACCACACCATGTCCATCATCATTGTGTTGCACCATCACACCATTTCCATCATCATTGTGTTGCACCATGTTGATCCATGCACCTTACTACACCATGTTTCCCATGCACCATATTGCACCATGCTGCCCATGCACCATATTTCACCATGCTGCCACCTATCACACCATGTCCATCATCACTACACTACAATATTGTATCCAATTATGAGCCTTAGCTGCTTGTTATGGCTCGCAGCCTAGAAAAGCAGTTAAGCCATAGTAGCAGACTCCTTCAATAGGTCAAATGAAAAGCTTCTCCTTTAGTCCTCTAATGTCGAGACAAGTGCTCTCAAACATACCTAATTCATGCCTTAGAACAACAGTCTTTAACTATTGTTGTTAGGCTTCTTTGCACAGTGAATTAGGGCTTTAGTAAGAATGAGATTAGGGCCTCTTTTAGACCTCCTTGAACTTGTGTATAGGACTACTAAAATGAGTCTAACACTCCCTTTTAGACCTATGGCTAGTCTTCTTAGGACAGTGGATTAGTATCATTGTTGGACCTGTGATAAAGGATTTAGAACTGTAGCATAAAAAACTTGTTAGCACTACGCTTAGGGCTTGCTAAAAGGCCTCCCCTTGCTCTCGTTGAAGTTCCTTTATGCATTGTATGGAAAACCTTCTCTTGACAGCGTTTAAGTCTTGCTAGAACACCATCTCATGACAGCGTATAAACCCTTATTCACTGCGACTTGGAGATTGTGCTTAGGACAGCATATAGACTTCTTTTGGACAGCATTGACTGGAACGTAGAAACTCCCTCCTTGCTGCTAGGATCCTGACTGCATATAAGACAACGCAGATGCCTTCTCATTTTGACTGTAAGTAGGGCTAGGATAACTCCTCTTAGGGCAGTGTATAGACTTTCTTTAGATAGTGTCTAGAGTTAGGGAAAACTCTCAAGGGCAGTGTATTCTCTTAGTGACTCCTCCTTCCACCAAAACCCAAAGACAAGTGGAGAGGAAGAGATCACAAGAAGAATGTGTCCAAATGACTAGCAAGCCACCTCCTTTTATACTAAAACATTGAGCACAAGTGGGGGGAAATTGGTTGTTGGTTGACCTTGACAAATTGTCCCATAACACAAATAATTCATATCTCCATGAATACATGTCGGAATCGTATGATCTTTAGATCAATCCTACACCTCTCGACGAGAGGAATCTAAGAAAAATATCAGCTACCATGAATAAGTAGACCCACATGGAGTTTGGATCTAGTTGCCAATTTTAGCACTGCCTCTCAACTAAGGAGAACTCCATCTACTAATCCATCTTCCAGACTGTACTATCTCTGCCATCAGTGCCCTGCAATGCTCTGCTATGTTGAACTATGAAGATGAAGAAGTGATCAGGAATGTATCATACCATCCTCTACTGACCCAAAGTTAGTCCCATATAAATGAGAGTGTCTCATACCACTCTTACTAACCTGAAGTCAGTTACAATAAAGAGAGTGTGTCATACCACTCTTACTAATCTGAAATCAGTTCCAAATAAAGAGAGTGTATCATACCACTCTTACTGATTTGAAATCAGTTCCAAAAGAGAGTGAGTTATATCACTCTTACTGGCCCAAAGTCAATTCCAATTGATCCTAGATCAATATCATCCTATCATATGGAGTACAGTAGTAACACAATGCGTTCATTGGTACTACTATGGTCCCTAGCCTCATTTCCCTACTCATTGGCCAGATGAGAGGTACTTCCCATGAGTCCAAGACTACATGGGTAGGATGTCTCAGCAGGAGAAGGATGAACCACTCATTGCCTACATGTTGCAAGGGGTATCCTAGGGGAAGGTTGAACCACTCACCTTCTACACAACAAATCACTAGGGGAAGTCTCAACCACTCACCCTATGGTTGTGTCTCAACAGGGAGAAGGATGAACCACTCTTCCTCCCTACATAGCAGACCACTAGGGGAAGGTTGAACCACTCACCCTATGGTTTCTCATCGCTCCAAGATGCACCCCCAAGCCCCCCGAAGCTCCCAGAGCTCAATGTCCATATCATATAAGAACCTTCGGAGAGAGTTTCTCCACAACTCCTAGTCGTTATCGGAAATTCAAGAATTTTATCTTTCCCAGGAGCTTCGACAAAATATCGGCGACTTGTACATCAGTGTCAATATGAAGGAGCATCCTTGCTCCTTGTTGTACCATATCCCAGATAAAGTGGTACCTGATGTCTATATGTTTGGAGCGATCATAGAACACGGGATTCTTCAACAATCGAATCCACCTATGGTTGTCACAGAAGATCACGGTGGAATCCAAAACGTGTCCAAACAGTTCACTGAAGAGCTTCCACAACTAGACAGCTTCACAGGAGGCCATATTCACAACTATGTATTTAGCCTCACCAGTGCTCAAAGCAACCGAATTCTGCTTCCTACTCATCCAGGATATTAAAGCAGAACCCAAAGAGAACTAGCACCCAGAAGTGTTCTTGCGATCCTCCACATTGCCTGCCTAGTCAGCATCAAAATAGTCATGCAACTTCATATTTCCAACAGTGTATCTCAATCCATGAGAGATTGTGCCCCGAAGATATCTCAAAAGATTCTTGGCACCAATCCAGTGAGGCTCAACAATTTATGAGCTCAACATGCTAACTGTAAAACATATATTTGAATGGGAATTCACCAAGAACATCAATGCTAGTATGAGTTTATGGAACTCAGAGCCATTTCCAAAATCAGGTCGGGCATCACTACCGCATAACTTCTTAAAGTTAGGCTTCATCGAGGTAGTCACGGGCTAGCATTTCACCATTCCAAATGCGGAATCCAACTCCCTCTTACGTTTGCAAATGAGACGGTATGCACCTATTAGAAAGAGGTCATCCTCCTAAGGTATCAGTATGAGAGGTTTATCATCCACAACCTTCAAGCAAAGGTTTGGATCGGCTTCACTCCTAGTGAATCTCAGCTTCATCAGCTAGCTATCAATCCTCTCATATCAATCCCGGGGGGTTTGCTCTAAAACATAGAGAGATTTCTTCAACCTGCATACATGAGATTCTTGATCATGAATCTCAAACCCCTCAGGTTGTTCCAAATATTTGGACTTGCTACATGAAGGGAATGGTCCCCTTGTAAGTTATCCTTTGGTACATCTCAAACATGTACCTTCATGCTCTTCTTAGGTTCAGGTATTCCTGTCACCATTTGACACACATCGGGTAGGGCCCCATAATGAGCAGACCTCTGGGGATATAGAAGAGATGTGTCCACTGACACAATCCCCAATGGACTTCCTGCAACTTGATACAAATTGCCAACCCTGAACTCAAAAGCATATTTTAAAAATTTGTTATCCACACACATACCTTTCCATTGATGAATGCCACCTTTTCCTTCCATTGCCAAAATGGACCCCAAGTTCTTCTTGAGATAAATATCTTCTTGAAGATGAATCGAGCTACCCTCATTCAATTTAAGGGCAGCATTCCCTACACCCTTTCCAGGATAGGTGGCATCGTCTTCAAAAATAATCTCCATGATAATCTCCCTCTCTATCAAATTAGAGAGAGTTTCCTTCTATTTGATGAAGTGCCTTGAAGCACTATTATCAATAAGCCAGGTTCCCAAAGAGTCTGTAGGAGTAGTGGAGAGGGCCAATATAAGATAATACTCCTTCAGCTTATCAAACACAATATTTGATTCTTCATACCTCTTGCTTTCTTTGAAGAGTCGGCCATTTCCTTGATGACCTGCATTCCTTTTTCCTTTTCCATTGTACCTGTCATTCCTTCAATCATTGAAAATGCCCCTGGAATGATTGTTATCATCATCAAGTAATGTGTCCCTTCTATTTGGACACTCCTTCACATAATGGCCAAACTCATTGCAAGCAAGGCATCCGCCTTTCCTTCCACCCTTAGATCTAGACTTCCCATTGAAGTGATATTTAGGTAGGCCATTAGATGCTTCCGTTGCGCCACTCTGATAATCTTCTTGATTCGAATTCACCCTTGGTGAATTTGAAGAGGGATGAGGAACGCATCGAGCTTATTGTCCTTTCCAACTGTCTTCGGTGATTGCTCTTTCTCTCTTGCTTGGGCTTTGTCTTTCCCTCACCTTTGATACCATGTTAATTTTAGGTATGTTCTATGCTGAGAGAAAATTTACTTCAATTTTCCATATTAGCTCAATATCAATTAGAAATTAGAAATCACATTTAGCATGATAGTAAAATGAAGATAGAACATAAACATAAACCACAGAAAACAAGCCAAGACAAGAGGACACAAGATGTGGCGCCAGCGAGGGACAAACCCCAATGTGGGGAAACCCTTAATCAATTCTTCTTATGTTCTTCAATATTCCGGCAAAGAGAGAGATAGTACATATACATCAGAATTCAACACTTTTGACTTGTCAAAATAAGAACAGAGATCTTCTCTAAGAAGATCACACATGAGGTAGCAGATCTAAACTTGGGTGATTCCCTCACCCTGTTGTACCTATCAGTATGCTGCACCATGTTGCGCCCATCATCATTGTGTTGCACCAAGAGGCACCCATCATACCATGTCCATCATCAATGTACTGCATCATGTTGCACCATCACACTATGTCCATCATCACTATGTTACACCATGTTGAACCATCACACACTTAATGCATACTGCAATACATCATGTTGCTGCTATACATCCATGCCCATCATCATGTTGCATCCATTGTGCTGCACCATACTGTACCATGTTGCTCCATGCACCTTACTGCACCATGTTGCCCATGCACCATACTGCACCATGTTGCCCATGCACCATATTGCACCATGTTGCCACCTATCACACCATGTCCATCATCACTACACTGAAATAATGTATCCAATTACGAGCCTTAGCTGCTTGCAATGGCTTTCAGCCTAGCAAAGCAGTTAGGCCATAGTAGCAAACTCCTTCAATAGGTCAAACAAACAGCTTCTCCTTCAGTCCTTTAATGTCGAGACAGTTGCTCTCAAACATACCTAATTCACGCCTTAGAACAATAGTCTTTAACTACTACTGTTAGGCTTCTTTGCACAGCAAATTAGGGCTTTAGTAAGACTAAGGTTAGGGCCACTTTTAGGTAGAAAATTATCCTTCAACTCAATGACTTCAGATTCTGCTCCAATGGCATCCTCATATTCTTTTTCTTGAAGTTCCTGTAAATCTATTTTAGTAAACTTAGTGGGATGTAGAATTTGGTTTGTTGTTTCAGCAGAGATATGTGTTTCAATTTTGTCTACTTGATTGCTTTTATCTATTGTGTTGGTATCCATTTTTGTGCTTGAGAATTCCTCTTTCAAAGTCAAGAAATTGTTGATTTGTGTGTCATTTTCAAACACCTGCCAATTTTTAACATTATCTGGTACAACAGGGCTATGTTTGATTTCGGCAGTGAATCGGTGATTGGGCTTAAATGGCAATTTGCAAGTGCTTGCAAAGGTTGTTAAACTATGAGCATGCAAATTTTGATTCCTTGGAATTTTGGTCAATTGGGATTCAAGAAAGGTGTTGAGAATTTCCATTGTAGCAGCTCTATATGATCTCAGCCTAAGATCATTTGTAATGAAGTTACCCTTTATTTGTTGAATGATGAAGTCAGAATCTCCCAGAATTGATATTCGAGCTGCACCTAAGCTTTTGATCACTTTGAGCCCTTAGAGGAGGGCTTCATATTTGGCCATGTTGTTAGTGCATCTAAAATTCAATCTATATGCATGTCCCTCAGCATGGTCATCCTTCATATTGTGTATCCAAATCCCTGCCCCTACTCCTAGCTTATTAACAGATCCATCAAATTCTAGATACCATAGGTTTTCTTGATTTGAACTGGTATTAGGAGTTTTTTCAATTTGCTCAGCAGGCATAGTTGGATTTTCAGTCTCATGGGATTCCTCATGTGTGACTGTCAATTTATTGCTCTCCAAGACTTCTTGAGTCTGAACTGTGGATTCTTTATCTAGGAATTCATCCTGACTTAAAGCCACAATTTTAACATCAGTTGGGGTATGAATCTCAGTGTTGTACAAGATAAAAGAGTCCATGTTTGAATTCATAGAATAAATGGGAAATTTTTGGGGTTTTTCTTGACTACTTACCACATATTTCATCAAAGTTTCTCGGTATAGCCTCTTAGGTTGGCCGAAGACTGAGATGGCAGCATAAAACATGTCTAGTTGCAAAGATCCTTGTAGCTTGGCACCCCAGGATCTAGATAACAGCATCCCATACTTGGGTGGAATATCAACTACCACCACATCCATCAAAATTGTCTTGGCTGGATATTGGACTAATGACACACACAGATCCTTGATTAAGCCTAGACACCGGACCTGACTGGAATCAAAGGAAAATAGGTCTTTGTATGGCCTTGTGATATCTAGGTCCAACTTTTCCATGACAGATTTAGGCATCAGATTATGGGAAGCTCTTGAATCAAACATTGCATTGTGAAGCACCTTGTCATGAATGTTTAAACTTACATAAAAGGGAGGGACCCCTCCATCTACTCATTTACCATTTGCTTCAAGGCCAAATATAAGTTATGGTTGATCATCAAGGATATTCACTAAATCTTTGTTTTCTGAAATTTGTAATGATCTACTGATTTTTTCTCTAAAAACTTCATGCCTAGCCAATTCACACAATGGGATGGCTACTTTTAACTTACTTATTTCATTGTCCATATTAAAGGGTTTTTCTGTTTGTATTTTGACATTTTGGGCAGCAAGGTTGTGTTTTTCAACTAAGTTTTCAACAACTGCCTCTTTTACTGGAATGTTATGATGAGCTAGAGTTACTTGCACACCATCTTCCAGAGGTTCCTCTACAATTTCTCTGAGTGGAGAAACATATGAGAGCGTTGTTTTGATTTATCTTTGTCTGAAATATCTTCAACTGTTGGACTATTTGGATTGGAAGTTGATTTAGGGATAGTTGGTATATGATAATCCTTGAGTTTGGTTTTGGTAGGTTGCTTGATTGTCTTCTTCTTGGGATCATCAAGGATGTCTATTCTCCTACTTCTCAAGTTATACTGCTTATGGACTTCATACACAACTTTGTCATACCCTTCCTTGAAATCAAAGGATTCCCCTGATTTCATTTGAAACTGACTAAGAGTATGAGCCTCTTGATCTTCTTGAGTCAGGAAAATTTGTTGTCCACTATTGAGACCCATTAGGTTAATGTGGGGGTCCTCTATTGGTTCACTAGATGTTGAAGCTTCTACATAGTTTTCTTGGAATGGAGGTCTAATGTTTTGATCTGGACCAGCTTTTCTTACATTGGGATTTTGATTTTTTCTAAAGTTTGAATTTCTTGCATTGTTGCTTGCTTGGCCCTCCCATGAAGATTTTCTCTCAATAGTTTCCACTCTATCGCCCAACCTATCCATGCCTTTAATGATTGCATCAAGTTTTTGTTCAAATGCATATGGTTCTTCTTTGAAAGTTGTTCTCCTTTCAGATTTAGCTCGATTTCGTTTAGAAATTAGATTGGCTTCAACGCTCACAGCTATGCTCTGCATATCTTCGAGGCTAGGAGGAGCCCTCTCCCTGAGCTGGTAAGCCATGTCTGAGTCAAATCCATCAAGGAATTTGATCAATGCTAAGTCTAGTGGTGGTCTAAGATTTATTGGAATAGCAAGGTAGGTACTGTTGAATCTGGCACAATAATCTTGGACACTTTGTTGTGGGCCTCTCTTCAAGTTCTCATATTCTGTTAAGATGTGTAAAGGGTCTTTTTTCTTTTCCCATATATTCAAGAAATTTTGATAAAGGGCATCTGGATTAGCTAAACCAGGTCCTTACATCACCAATTAAGCTCTGGACAAAAAATCTTGTCCTGACATCATCATCATCAATCTCATAGTTTTCAAAATAATCTGTCATCTTCTTGGTATGTTGTTGAGCAGTGTAAGTGCCAGTACCATCAAAATAGGTAATTTTGCTCTGATAATCCTGTGGCATAGTCCCTGGATTGGCAGGCAACTGCAGGGGAGCATATCGATTTGCCATATTAGCAGGAAAAATTGGAACAACTGGAAGCACAGGGATAACAGTTGAGATAAGTGTTGTGGATGGAGGGGTGGAAAAGAGGTTTTGGAGTGATAATGGTGAACTGGAAGAAGCAACAGCAATAGGAAGAAAGGATTGAGATTTTACTGTAGTAAGTTGAGTTTGAATAGGTTTCTACTGAGGTGTTCCAAGATTTGAATCAGCGGAACTCTCTTGATTTTCAGGTTTCCTAAGGCTTTTAGGAATCAAATTTGGATTGTCAAAACTGGCTGGAGGATTTGGGTCTGGGTTTGACCTAGTGTAACGATTTTTCTTCTTTGGAGCCAGCTTCTAAAGTATATTTTGGGTATTTTCTAGGAATATTTGGAGGATACAAGTTTTGACAATATCTTGAAGGAAGCTCCTGAAATGTAGGAGGAGTTGGGCTTTCCTTTAGGTAGGTTTGAAACAAGGATGGCCACACAAATCTTTGAGACAGTTATTTAAAATCTAAAGCTAAACCGGAGTTAGATTGAAGTAGCTTTTATTTACTCTTGTGATTGCATAGCAAAGACAGTTTCAAAGGCTGCCTGGCTAACTTTAGACTCCATCTGTAGCTTTAGAAACTAGACAGTAGTAACAAACATTCATTCAGTTCCCCAGTGGAGTCGCCAATGATGTTATCACTCAGGTTGTTCCCCAAAACTTGTGGGAAAAGGGAATACGACCGAGGTAACCACTAACCAATCTTTTAGATGCAGCTTCTAGCCAAACTGCATCCAGAGAGGGCTCTCTCTTTATAATTTAGCTTTGATTTTTGAAGTATTTTATGCTAGTTATGATGTGCAGGGTTTTGTCTTAAGTTTGTTGGGTGGTGATTTTAAACAGAGCTGGGATGAAAATCTGAAATAGTTTATTCCATTGGGAAAATGGAGTCTATGAGGATGGACCGTTGAGTGCGTTTCTTTGATAAAGGGCAATACTACAGAGCAAGATAATCGATTTTGGAACAATTTTAAAATCTAGAAATTGATGGCATGTAAGCCAGTGGATGAAGGGCAGTTAAGAATCCTTCATCATGATGGCAGAGGGAAAGCGCATGAATATTCTCAAGGAGTAGTAAAGAATTCCTTAGCAATTTTCAAAGTGAAAGAATCAGTGGCAACAGAAGCATCTAAGAATTCTTGTTTATTCTAATTCTGAAGAAAACATAAATAACAACAGGGATTGAACATAGAGTGTATTTAAACAAGTTCTGGGCTATTCTTTTTCCCTGTTACTAAGATTATGAAACATATATGAAATTTGCGAACACAGAAAACACAAAACACAGTTTAGAACAACTTATTGATCCATAGAAAGACATAGGAATTCTGTAGCAGAGCCCGGAACATCAAATCCACATTCAGACAATCCAGCAGTAGTGAACTTCAACAGCCTTTGTATTAAAAAATCTCAGAGCTACAGCATGGTCCAGAGAGGAAAATCACCAACCCCGAATACATTTCTTGGGGAGGTATTTATACAAAAGAGAGTTACAAAATATCTTGTGGATAAGATATCAAGCAATAACTTCCTTCACCTACTCTGACAAGAGAATAAATGTAGAAATAAATGTAGGAGTAATTGTTGTTGTGTTGGCTGCTTTAACTGATAAGATATTTTTGAATTTTTAATTCAGGAAGTCGGCTGGTAGTTGTGTCTTTACTTTGCGTTCATCCGTTGTTATCCCAACCCTTTTACCTGCGCTTGATTCTGCTTTAATGCGTCTTAGTCCTCTCTTGACCTCCTTCCTCTATTGTTTTCATCTTTATTATATCTGCCACGTGTTTTTTTATTTGACCAAATGTAGATAAAAAGAAAAATCCAAATTACCTTGGTAAAATTTCCAGCATGCTCTGCCACCATTGGTCTGTTGGCAACTGATGTCTTTGTATTTTTACTAGTGTTTCATTAGCCTCAGTATACCTGTAGA
Organism: Pinus taeda; assembly: GCA_000404065.3. NCBI lineage: Eukaryota > Viridiplantae > Streptophyta > Pinopsida > Pinales > Pinaceae > Pinus > Pinus taeda. The sequence goes on from APFE030147202.1 coordinate 26,266, forward strand.
AGTTGGGCTTGACTTCAAAAAGATGATTTATTTCATGTTCAATATACAACAAATTTTCCAATTTGTCATATAAACTCTGCCCAGAGGGAGGTCATGTGTCCTCTGAAGTGCTCGATGATGCTGTGATCTGATTTGTAACATATGTGTTTACCCTATGAGCATATTGTTGATGTGTTAACAATCTTTGATTGCTGACTAGTAAACTGGGTAGACCCTTCTGCTGCAAGACTGTAAACTTCTCTATGAAGGCATTAATCTCCATCTGCATTTCTTGGCACTTCCTTTCCAAAGTCTGTACAAAATTCCTCATTGTTAGCACCTTTTTCACAGTCAAAATGGTGTTTTTTCTATCCACGATCTCCAAAGCTGCTAGTTGTTCTTTAGTATGAGTATTCAAAAAATGGATCAGTCTATTGGCCTGCTCAGGCATGTTTCCCAATGATGCCCTGGCCCTTTGAATTTCCACTTGGGCCCTTTCTATCAATTCTATTTGTTCATGGATTGTTTGAATTGATTTCCATTGGTCAGTGATAGACTGGCCAATTTTGGTCCACAAAATTGTTTTGATGTCTGCTAGAGGTTTATGCAAGGTGAGAGCTTTTTCCAATGATTTCACCTTGTTCTCTAGGGCCTTTACCTCTCTGGTTTTCTCTGCCACTGTTATCTTTGATTTGTCATAGCTTACCTCTAGTTTGGCCAGATTTTCTTTTGCCTCTTTAAGCTCTGACATTTGGGCCTCCAGCTCTTTTACTGCTTTCATTAATTCATCCATGCCCATGCTGGTATCTAGCCCTATTGCTACTGCTGAAGCTGAGGTACCTGCTGTTGATGCTGGGATAGTAGGAGGGATTGGCCTTGTAACTGTGGGGGGAGCAGTGGTACCTGTTGGAGCTGTCTGAGGTGGCTAGGAGGTCGACTCTCCCTGCTTCTCTTTAATTGCTTTCTCCAGTGCTTGCTCTGTTTCTGCCAATCTCTCATTCATCCTTATTAGTAAACTTACCATGTCCTCTTCTTCTTTCTACTGTGCAACTTCTGAGGTTTGTGGATGCACTGTAATTGGCAGCTTTAATTGCCTTTTGAGGGCTGCAATAACCTCCTCCTTCTTCTTGATTAGTGCTTTGATGCCCTTTGCATCCTTAGGATTATGCCCAAACTCGATGATAATTTCTTCTAAGGACTTAATCCTATTGTCCTTAGCTAAGGAGGAAGCCTTTTCCAATTCTAATTGGGCAGAGGTATTGTGTAATGAATTTTGCAGTTTGTGAGTGAGAAATGCCTTATCTGCCAAGGTGGAGTACACCATCTCCCCAGTTTGCTTATGTAATTCAATCTGGTCAATTGGGTGGATATCTTTAGAGAAAACTTCCAGATTGGTTCTTATATAATCAGCAGCTGACTGCGGTTGCTGTGTCTTGGGCTTGAAATGACTAAGGATCATTTTCTTTTCCTGAATATCATAAGCAGCCATTAGCCTTTGTTGATTGGTGGGTGATGTCCTCATTAGATGATTATAAATTTGCATCCTTACTGGATCATTTTTTGCTTTTATTTCAGTGAAAGTTTTCTTGATATCTCAGCTTTTCTTTCTTTGAGGCCTGGTGGATGAAACCTCCATGCTATGTTGCCTCTCTAGCTCTTGCTAGAATGAGCTAGTTGATGTGCCAAGTAATGGAGAAGTTTATTGCTCAGTCCTTTACTCATCTCTCATGCTGTTTGTGGTATCTTCCAAAAATTCATCTTCAAAATAGCGATTCAACCTCTGCCTCTTATCTCTTGTTTGTTCTGGTGGTCCACTAGCAGGGGCATCCTCTTCTCTATCTCTCTTTCTGCTCTTTTCCTCATTTTGAGGAGACTGTAGCACAGGGGCTTCTGGTGCCTTGGTTCGAGCTGGGGGAGCTTTCCCTTGACCCTGTTCTTTTGATGTTGTGGGCTGATCTTCCATTGTTTGTTGTTCTGTATCCATCACTTCCTTGCCCTTTGTTGCTGTTGAACTAGCCTTTTGTGATGCTTGTTGTGAGCTCTCAGCAAAAGATGTATCACCTCCAATGTGCTGGGGCAGCTTGAAGGGTACCTATCCAAAAGAGTCCAGGTCAAGTGTTTTTTCAAGCTCTTTCATTTCCTTTTCCAATTTCTCTTCTTCAGTTATCTCTTCAAATAATGTGCCCTCTAGCCACTCTTGTTGATTAGCATATTGCTGGATTTCAGGGATTTGACAATGAACATATGCTGGCAGCTTATTTTTCACTTTCCTATAACTTATGAAATGATTGGGGTCATATGGTGCCCAATAGAAACTCTGTTTTAGCTTAAGTTTGTGCCCTAAAATCTCATCAACCTCTTGCCAGGTTTCCCTTTTATTTAAGGTGAAAGGGCCCAGTTGATTTCTTATTTTAAGTTGTGCCTTTTTCTTGGCCTCACAGAAATGAATTACATCTGCTTGGATAAATTGTCTGAAGTATTCTAGGGCAAACAATCGCATTGGCACATATTTTAGCAATTTGTAGGGGCACAGCTCACAGCCATATATCCGGATCACAGTGTGATTCTGGTAAAAGTACCAGTCACCTATGCTATATCTCTTGGAGAGTTGTAGAATTCTCTGCATTTCGCCAGAAAGTCTATCTGGAGGACTTGCTATCAGTAAAGAGGTGGCTGGATATATGAATAGATCAATGAATTCACAATAAGTATAAGGAGAAAATTAAACATGGTGGAAGACTGGGGTCCAGAAGATTACAGACCTTGGCTCTCCTTTGACATCTAATTTTCTGAGGGGAACTTGAAAACTATCTGACTGATAGTAGAGCAACAAATGATATATGTATGATGTGTATTTAAACACTCTTTCTCTGTCCATGCTCATGAATTGCTCATGGATATTATCAGCTATGAAGGTGGCATAATCATACCTGATAGCGGGGGGTTGTCCTGGAGTAAAGATGGACAAGAGGACCAATATGGTTTCATCTACATACTCACTGGTTTTGAATCCCACGATGTAGGCTATCATGTCAATAATAAACTTTCCTGCTTCATTAAACCAAGTGTCCAGGTATGGAGGAGGTTCCTGAGGTTGACAATTGGGTTTCATAAATATTTTGCCTATTCTAGTTATTTCGAACTTGGCAATTTGGCACCTTGGTCAAGCAGAAATCCCAAGGAAAGAGGAGTCAATGGCCTAGTTGGCTTAAAATGTAGCATCTCATTTATTGATTCAGGGGTGATATAAAATAGAACTGTCCCAGAAGGAGACATCACTACCCTTTGAGTGGGCTCATAATTGGCATGGCATTGATGAATGAGGTCAGGAAAAACATTTACACAAGGAAGGTAGTACATGGGCATATTGGACTCCCAAATCCCAAAGATGTCACCTTTGTTTCTATGGTTGTTCCTTATCTCACAGAAGGCCTGGAGATGAGATTTGTTACCCATTATGTCATTAATCTGGAAATCCTTGTCAACTAGGGGTAACCATTCAAGTTCTTTATGTGGAGCATTGAGAGGGGCCACATTTAAGGCTACTGGAGCAGGGGCTTCCATCTTTATAACTTCTCTGGTGTTTTTAATTGAAATGTGGGTCTTTACAGTAGCAGTGGGAAAAATAGTGGCCCTGGGGCTTTTTTCAGAGGATTTGCAAACTGGAGTGCTTTGTTTTGACTTTGCTAGGCAGAATTTGCAACAGAGAATGAAGCTTGGAGGGTTTTTTTAGCAAGGAATGGGTAGCAATAGTTTCAGGGCCTTTCCTTTGGCAATTATAGACCAGAAAGACCTAGAGCTCAGCTTAAATGGGAGAGATTTGCAGAGGGAGAGGGAATTGGTAGATTTTCTAGTAAAATGTGGGCAAAATAGTAGTTTCAGTGGGCAATTTTGCATAGGGAAGTCAAAACAGGGAGCTTGGGAGCAAGACTCAGGTGAATAAAAACCTGTTTTTCTCGGCTTACTGGGCGAATTGTATAGACAGGTACGCAATGTGCAGGTTTTTCGATGAAAAAGTGGTCTTGATGAATTTATGTGCAGGCAGCAGGGTGAATTTTAACAAGTTTCTAGGTTGCCCGGACAATTCTACAGCGAAAAATCGAAATTCGGAGGGTTTTTTAGCAGGATTATGGTAAATACCTATTCTCATAATGCACTGGAGTTACTTGCCAGTTGGGAGACGACTTGCAGAGTGAGGCACCGAGCTATGGTGGTCGAGGTGACAAACTGAAGGTTTGGTGGCGATTTCGTCGTCGTATGCATGCACAAGTTCAGTAAAATAATGCAATAACAATGGGTAAAAACAATCACTTTCACGGGCTTTTTTAACAAAATTCAGCTTTATGGGATTCTTGGCGCTTTTTGTGATAACGTCATCATGACATATATTTTTTGCCGTGTAGCGGGGTACGGAAGGTGACGTGGCGGATGACCTGGCGCTGAGGTGGCAACAGTGACGTGGATATGATGTCACTGGATGACGTCAGCGGCGGGGAGTGAGGGCGGTAAATGGTATTATCGCACCGCTTTTCGGGTAGCGGTGGTATTGAGCGGGGGGGTCGCGATACATCCGAGTGGGCGACGCATGTCCCCTGTACGGCAACGAAACTGCCATTTTCCCGGAACATAAGTTTGGGCGCTGGGGGCATCGCGATACAGTTCCGCACCGTTGGATCTGAGAGCCTCGATCCAACGGTCGACGACGAATGGCAAACAGCGGGGGCGCGATACAGGGACCCACATTAATATATTGGCGCTTTATAATGTTTTTGCGGGGTTTTCAATGTATTTTAGCTTTGGACTATGGCAGATTGGTTATTCATATAACCAAAGGTTAAATGAAACCCAACGTTTGCATGCGCGCTAAGGGTTATTATAAGGTTCCAGGTGAACCTATAACTCCCGAAAAATCTTTATTATATGGATATATTGCCAAGGGTCGGGATATTGGGTTTTTATGGATTTTTTATGTATTTTATACAATAGGGGGAGGGAAAATGTTATATAGGAGCTATATAATAGAGTTAGGAGGTTATTATGAATATGTGGAATGGATATGTATGGACAAAGACTAAGTTTATAGAGTGAAAAATTAGGCATGGGGGGAATGAAAGGATACCAAGTTATGAAGTTTAGAAAACTTGGCAAAATGGAATAAAAACATTTTACACAAGAAATGCGGCTTGTTTTGCCTAGGTGAAAACACAATTTCACTTAGTTTTTTCCATGAAATGAAGTCGACTAAGGGTAGTCAGCAGATCTCATTGTCCTTGGGAGGATGTTAGTAAGTGTTTCTTGAAAAAATGGGGAGGGAAATTAGTCATGCTCCATTTGTTTTGTGACCTCCTTGCCATAGCACCTTATAATTTTTATGAGATGAAACTTGTTCCAAAAGACCAAATTGCTCATAAACCTGCTTCTACAACATCAAAACTGCCTACCCAGCATAGTACACCTAACATTTTTTCTTCATTTTCATTGGGTGCATTTGAACTAGAAAACCCTAATTCTTCTCTTTTCTTTTAGTTGCCCTCCTATCTAAGTTCTACGCTTATCTCTTCCAAGGGCTCAAAATAAGTTGTTGAGACCCTTTGCTTCTCTACCTAACTACTTGTCTGCCAAGCTTGAACTTTTTGTACAGACCTTTATTCTCTATTCTAAGACAGGAAAATTCAAACATGATCTAGCCAGCATTAAACTGTCTGGCTATTCATCAATTGTGGCAAGAATCAACCACCTGTACATAGTGAAATTCTACAAAATATGGAACCTCTGCAGCATGGAAAGGATGAACATATTTGGCACTTCTCCAGTCAATCATGAAAAATGAAACCTATTGGTATAGGAAGCTAACAAGACCTATGATAAGGGCTTTAGAATAGCAACATAAAACACTTGTTAACGTTGCAGTTAGGGCTTGCTAAAAGGCCTCCCCTTGCTCTGCATTGAAGTTCCTTTATGCAACATATGGAAAACCTTCTCTTGACAGTGTTTAAAGCTTGCTAGAACACCATCTCATGACATCGTATAAGCCCTTATTCACTGCGGCTTGGAGACTGTGCTTAGGACAGTGTATAGACTTATTTTGGACAGTGTTGAGTGGCATGTAGAAACTCCCTACTTGCTGCTAGGAGACCCTCATCTTGACTGCATATAAGACAGCGTAGATGCCTTCTCCTTTTCATTGTAAGTAGGGCTAGGGTAACTCCTCTTAGGGTAGCGTATAGACTTTCTTTAGATAGTGTCTAGAGTTAGGGCAAACTCTCAAGGGAGGCGTATTCTCTTAGTGACTCCTCCTTCCACCAAAACCCAAAGACAAGTGGAGAGGAAGAGATCACAAGAAGAATGTGTCCAAATGACTAGCAATCCACCACGTTTTATACCAAAAAGTTGAGCACAAGTGAGGGAAATTTGGTTGTTGGTCGACCTTGACGAATTGTCCCATAACACAAATAAATTCATATCTCCATGAATACATGTCGGAATCGGATGATCTTTAGATAAATCCTACACCTGTCGATGAGAGGAATCCAAGAAAAATATTAGCTGCCATGAATAAGTAGACCCACATGGAGTTTGTCTCTAGTTGCCAATTAACAGAAATGCATCTGATAGACGTGATTCCTTTGGCCCAAGATAGTTTTTGAAATGATCAACTTCACAGTTCCATGCTTCTATGAGAGATACACACTCCAAAATCGAATTAAGTGCCTTGCATGGAGATGAATCAACTGAAATAGAATCTTGAATCCAATTAGAAATGGAATCTTGAAAGTTCAAAAGACTAGATCTGAAATACCAAACATCTTTCAAGAAGGAATTTACATCCAGTGAAACCATGCAAAGAAAAGAATTTTGCAATAAAAACCAGACCTTACTTTGTTCCACAACCTTACAAGAGTTGTGAAATCTTGAAATAACCATCAATGGAAGTTGAAGTGCCTTGACTTCCTGACAAGTCCCAAAACTTTCAAGGATTGTAGAATCACATTTTGAATATTGAGTCAGATCATGCATGTTGTATTTATATTTACTTTCACTAATTTCAATAAGACCACTAATAACCAGATGAAAGCCATCTCTATCACTGTTTTCATTGGATTTTACAACTTCAACAACTAGATCACTTAAGCCAAATGATTCTTCTGATTGCAAATCTAGAGATGTATGGATCAAAGAAATTTCATGATCAAGTCGATTTGAAGAGTTTTCCTCTTTCAAAACAAGATATGATGAGGCATGGCAAGGTTACTCAATGATTTGATTGTTTCCCTTTTCATCATGGATAATCTCACTACCCTATGTCAATTGAGAATTTAACTTATTAGATGAAGAACTTGAAGAGCATGGAGTATATTCATCGTAGTTTTATGCCTTACAGTGGTAGAACACAAGGGATAGTGAGATGAAGAGGAAGTTTCCATAAGATCATATTCTTTCACCAAATCAAATTCTAGAACTAAATATTTCAAATCAAAATCTTCCCGAGAAACCAAAATATCAATTGGTGCACTTGGGCATGATTGAACAAAGTCATCATCATCAGAATGATTGTTTCCCAAGACTATAGATTAACTAAGAAAACTAACATCATTCGATCAACTATCGAGATTAAAATATTGAAAATATTCCAAGAATGAAGGAACAACATCCTGACATAGAGGGTTTTGAAAAAAGGAAGAGAGATCAAAAGTATCTTCACCTTTTTGCTCTTCTACCTATGAAATGTGACTACCTTGCACCTATTCATTGCTTGGATTTGGAAGAGATTGATCAATCCAATCAAGGGAAAGGGATCATGAGAAGGAGGTGATAGAGGGTGGAAGTATCCAAACCAATTTCAAGACTAAATTTATGGTAACTAATATCATCTTGCAGAATGGAAAGATGTTAAAATTAGCAACTAGCGCCATATTCCACTTTGGGAAGGTATTTTGAAGAAGATAATTATGGCATTGAATTTATATTTTCGAGACGACAAAAATCGACCTAAAGATCGTTAAATTTGGATAAGGAGAAATGGGTTTTTGAATTTATGCCCATTCATATGTAAATTATCAAGGTCGGCCTCACCTCTATGTAGGCTCATAAATCCCAATGGCCACATCACTTGATCCCCCAACGATTACTATATATAAAGGTTCTTGTAACCTCATTTTATACATCAATAAGGTGCAAAATACTTTTGAAATAGGGTGTGGATCTGAGGCTAGGATTTACAAGAGAAAGGAGTCGAGTTTGTGAGGCGCTTGCTTCTGTTTGGGTGTGGTTTCCTTGTGAGAGAAAGGTCACAATTAACTAAGGCCCTGTTGTAGTCAGCAATGAGACTTGGAGGGTTGTTTCAAGGTTATTTCGGGCAGTTGATCCTTTATTGATTCGGGTTTTAGTTCATAGGAGAGGTAAGAAGGCCTTTGATGCTAATTTTGTATATTTTATATCTTTGTTTAGGCCATAGGAAAGGGACAACTACAACAGTATATCGGGTCACTTATTTGAGGAGTCGTGAGGCCTAGGAAGGATCTTCCCTTCAAGTTGCAGTCACAAGAAGGTACAACATAGTAGATCAAGGGCTTCTTCATTAGTTTTTGGTTTATTTCATATATTTCTTGATACAAGGTCATTGTAGGGTGCATTAAGGAGGAGCCTCAAACCGTAGATCAATGTATGGATTTTTAGAAGTAGACAACAATGGAGCAGATCATTGGAAGGAGGATGCACCATGTTTAGAACATTAGTTTAGGGTTGTTGATGTTCCCTAATCAGTATTGTTGATGCACAAAGGCCATTAGATATAAATCTTTATTGTACTCTCTCTCTCTCTCTCTCTCTCTCTCTCTCTCTATTGAAAATTTGATATTAATGAAAGAAGAATTGATAAAGGGTTTTCCCCATTTGGGTGCTTTCCCTGGCTTGAGCCAATTCATGTGTTCTCTTATCTTGACTTGTCTTATGTAATTGCTTTGGATGTTCTTTCATTAGTTACAATTATAAGTCAATGATTAATATGATTGATAATTTAATGGAATTAATAATGGGATTATGAAGTAACTAGCCTATGCAAAGAACATGTTAATTCAAAATTTAACATGGAATTAGAGCATAGGTGGAGACAAGCCCAAGTAAGAGCAAAAAGAAATCACTAAGATTTTTTGTTGACAAGTCTACATGATCTCCTTGTTGAAGAATCTAGGGAAATTAGTATTAGTATGAGTCTTCTAGACTTGATAACAAATTTTGAAGTGCTTTTACAATTTATCTTAGCTTGATCATCTTCTTATTATTAGTGTGTGTGTTTACTTCATTAAACTGCAACCAAAACAAAGAGACAAGAACACAAGATGTTTGGCTTTCTGCCAGGGCCAAAACCTCTCTCTTGGAGAGGAAAACCCGCACAAAATTCTTCTTATAGAGATTCCAATTGATGAATACCAAGACCTTGACCCTTGACATATTATGCCACTCCAAGACCAAGACACCAATCCTCTTTGAAGTCACTACTGAGATTATCATCCTAGTTGTACCAAAATTGCTTCTTCATCTAGATCATTGTTGCACCATGAGTCCTCCTTCATCTAGATCACTGTTGCAGTTACTGAGAACATCACTGTTGCATTTCCATAGAGATATTCATTGTATCTACAAGGTCACCATATCGTTCTTCATTATGACTTTATCTTCGGAGGGTTTATGATCATGACTATGTAAAATATGTTGATAGAGTATTGCACCAAGACAATTTATATGCTGAGATAGTGTACGTCTTTGTGAGAGCTATACATAAGGGATGTCAAGACTATGATTCTATTCTGAGATAGAGATCTAAGACCTTCTTTATTTCACCCAGGCCAAGACTTATACTTCTTTGGCATACATCTATAATTGCTTCATTGTTTGTCATTCTAACTGTGAGGATCCCATCCTGTAAACGTCCAACAATCATGGCGAACATGAGTCTATGTCCTTATCCGAGCTCGTAGATGAGTTTGAATTGATACCTTCCTATAATGCGGATTACAATCCTTGTTCTTCACTAAATCATCTCAGAAAATATGAGTTTTGTACTTCATTTTTTCGGTGACCCTATCTGGGTATATATATAGTGGTTATGCCTCCATTTTTTAGCCAACTTGAACAAGTGAAGCGTTGTGTCATTTATATTAGCCAACATGTCATATTTTAGTTTTTTAATTCATTTCTGCAGGCCGACATGATGTTCTCTTCATCATTTTTCTTATAGTCTTCTTTGTTGGAGAATGGTGTTTGTCTTGGAGGGCTTCTTGACATTAGGTTGACCCATGTACATTACATAAATGCTCATAAAGATCTATTTAACATAATCTCGACTCTTTGGCTTTCCTAGACCTATTGAATGAGCAAGAAACACATTCATATAATTTTATAAAAATAATATTTCTTATTCTTGACAAGTACAAAGATCAAAATTACATGACAAATACCAAAAATAGTTACACTTTTCTTCAACACTCCCTCTTACCTAGGGAGGTATTTACAATGGCACTTTTATTCTCAATCTGAAGAATTTCTCATAAGAAGAATCGGATTGGTAATCTTATCTGTATAGCATCATATCAATCAGCATTGTCATAATGCAAGGCCTTGACTAAGAGCTCTGTCTCTCCACGAGACCATGAGCTACAATGTTGGCGAGACCAATGATTTATAGACACCTTCATCATTGTCTCTCAAGGTACATACCCACCCAGGTGTTCACTGAGTATGACCTTCTAGGACTATTCTTATCTTGGGTTCCGAGCCCTCAAATAATATTGATCCTCTTGCTTACTCTTATCTTGGATTCCCTACACATCCTTAAAGAGTATCGGATTCTAGATGATTACCCAATCCTCACATTATTTATTCCCAAGTGAAGACAAGAATGTTGTTTCTATCATGTGTCTACATTTCCATTCATGGCCTTCATCTAGACTTAAGGTTGTTAGTCCTGGCCTAGTGCATGACACATCACATGGAAAAAAAGAATTGTCGCTCCTTTGTAATCAAGGGTGATCATAATTCAAACTCCCTCTTAATCAGGGACCTATCATAGCTCCCTCTTAGCTAGGAACTCTTCTATATATCAGCAATTTTTTCTTTGTGGGTACTTTAGCTGCTTAATCAACTTCTTTCCTCGATGTCATGAAATTTAGTCGAGCTTCTTCCATGTAGGGAAACAACCATCGATCACTTGCCTTCTTATTATGTCATGTCATTCCTTTCTTCAATGGAAAGTGGCATTCTTGGTACATATCTGGAACCTTCTTCATACGGATACTTCTTTTCTCTCCATGCTTCTTTCAGGAGTTTCCATCCATCGCATGAATGTTGGTTGCACTTGTACTTACAAGTTTTGTTCTAGTAGTCCTGCATGAACTCATCCAGATATTATTCAAGAAATTAAAACATTATATTAAATTAAATCATTCCTTACAAGATGGCTCTTCATCATGACATATTCTTGTAGGTATCATCACCCTTCACACATATTGTCACATCTCCCAAAGATATCCATTATCAAGAGTCTTCATTCTTTTCAGAATTTCATCAAAGTCTTCATATCTTTCCGGAAGATTTCCTAGTCAAATCTTCTTGGTATTTTGGATGTTGATTGCCTTCATCATGGTTGAATATCTTACGATTTCTTCCTTCCTCACACATTCCATAGGTTTCAATCAGATTTTCTTTTTTGTAGTCAATCACCTCATACTTCATATGAGAACATATTATGTTGATTTCATCCAATGCGACTTATGCCTTCCTACATCTTTTCAGAGGAAGAGATCATTTTTTTTCTTGATCATGCTTCTTAAGATAAAAGAAAATATCCATATTACCTGCAACAATACGACATGACATCATAATATTAAACACAAGCATACATACCTTATTTTACCTTCAGGTCATCGAGGCTTCTTCCTATAGCTTCTTGATTGAAAATATCTTCAATCCCTTGATCTGCTTCATGTCATATCATCATCTCATGGATTCCATACGTTGGAGTTCTTGTTGAAACACTTTCTTCCTCTCTATATTAGTGAACCCTACGATGAGGATTCCATCAGAGAATTTTGAGGATCTTGTATATCCCCAACTGGAACATGTTTCCTTTTCGACTTGATGTATGATGAGCCTTAGATGACTCCTTTATTTCCTTCAATGTTCACTAAGGTTCCCAAGAGCTATATATCCTACATGTTGTCTGCCATGGATTTTTGTCCTTCATGATCCCTATGGAGATATTACAAGCTCTTGTTTCTAACTCTTTCATGAATCCATGATGCATCTTATTATCATTGTCATATCTTATAACACAAGATTTAGGAGCTTATGATAGGACCCTTTTATGAGGGATACTATCTTACTCATAGGAGATATTTGTTACTACCTCTTTCCTTGGCCCTTTTCTTTAGTTTCCTCCTCCTTTCAATGATATGAGCTTCCAAAATCTTTCTATAGCATTGAATCTTAACTATACTTATTATTGTCTTGCTTGAGGACCAACCTTGCCTTTCTTTTCTACACATAGTTGAGTTCTTTTAATCTTCAATATTTTTTCCATCAACTTGTCTTTCTCTATCTAGCATAGAAACCACAAGTTGTTGAATAAGGTAACCTTCTTGTTCATGGACATTTGTTACCTTGCCTATCAATTAGAATGATGATGATTATCTTCCTTCCTAGATCTTATAGATGGGATCTAATGAAGGTATCCTACATCCCGTGATACCCTTTTTACTTTCATGAAGAATATATTCCATGTGACCTTCTTCATTGCATCTTTAGGGAATGAGTTTATCACCTACATCACTTTGATGTCTCCAATATTGATATGTGAGGGGATCTTTAATGAGCATCCCTTTCCATAAATTCAGAGGAGACCTATTGATATGTTTAATGACTTCAGCGACTTAGAAGATTATGTCTATCCTCCTTCGTCATGCAAGGAATCTTGTTGACCCATCCAACCTATAGATGTCTTTGAAATCATGAAGTCATTTAACCAAATATATAAATTGAAAAGATACTTGTCATGTGAAGATCAAATCTTCGCGACTGCTTTAATGACGATTGAAGCAGATGCATTGATGCTTCCTTTGAATGACATCCTTGATGAAATGGTATGAAGCTTGCCTTCTTGTCTTCAAATTTCTTCGCCTTCTACATCTAATTCTTATGATTAGCAAAATGTTGATGAACTTGAGATGGGATTGTCATGCTATCACATAAGTGGATTATGGAATCTTGCAGCATTGTGTAGAACCATAGGGTCTTGATGTTGCTTTCCATTATGATCATTTTATAGTAGAGACCCATTGCCGAACACCTTCATTCTATATTAAGATCCCTTTGGTATAGACTAAGATTGTGAAAGACATCAAAAACTATTGTCATGAACTCGAGTTTTAAGTAGTTGTGATCAAAACTTCATTCTTTAACCGAAGTTACTTAATCCTATTGTGGCACCGAGATCTCAATAGTATAGTACCGAGACTATGATTACTATAGATTGTTGAAGGTTGTATAGGCAAAACGTATTTGTTGTTGTAAACTTGATCCTTCGACCCTTAAACCTTACTTTGATGTCTTTTTTTACTGCCCTTCCTTTGTCTTCATCACCTTAGCTCTGATACCATGTTGAAGAATCTAGGCCAATTAGTATTAGTAGGTTTATTCTAGAATTGATAACAACTTGTGATGTGCTTTTACAATTTATCTTAGCTTTATCTTCTTCTTATTATTAGTGTGTGTGTTTTCTTCATCAAACTACTACCAAAACAAAGAGGCAAGAACGCAAAATGTTTGGCTTTCTGCCAGGGCCAAAACTCTCCCTCTTGGAGAGGAAAACCACACAAAATTCTTCTTATAGAGATTCCAATTGACGAATACCAAGACCTTGACCCTTGACATACAATGCCACTCCAAGACCAAGACACCAATCCTCTTTGAAGTCATTGTTGAGATCATCATCATAGTTGTACTAAAACTGCTTCTTCATCTAGATCATTGTTGCACCATGAGTGGTCCTTCATCTAGATCATTGCTGCACTTACTGAGAACATCATTGCTACATTTCCATAGATATCTTCATTGTATCTCCAAGGTCATCATATATTTCTTCATTATGACCTTATCTTCGAAGGGTTTATGATCATGACTATGTAAAACATGTTGATAGAGTATTGCACCGAGAAAATTTGTATGTTGAGATAGTGTACGTCTTTGTGAGAGTTGTTCATAAGGGATGTCGAGATTATGATTGTATTCTAAAATAGAGAATTGAAACCTTCTTCCTTTCACCAATGCCAGGACTTATAGTACTTATGTGGTATACATCTATAATTGCTTCAATGTTTGTCATTATAACTGTGAGAATCCCATCCTGTAAACATCCAACAGTCATCGTAAATTTGAGTCTCTGTCCCTATCCGAGATTGTAGATGGGTCTGAATTGATACCTTCATGTAATGCGGATTACAGTCCTTGTTCTTCACCGAATCATCTCAGAAAATGCAAGTTTTGTACTTCATTTTTGCGGTGACCCTAACTGGGTATATATAGTGGTTATGCCTCAATTTTTTAGCCGACTTGAACAAGTGAAGCGTTGTGTCATTTATATAAGCCGACATGTCATCTTTTAATTGTTTAATTCATTTTTGCAGGTCGACATGATGTTCTCTTCATCGTTTTGCTTGTAGTCTTCTTTGTTGAAGAATGGTGCTTGTCTTGGAGGACTTCTTGATACTAGGTTGACCCATGTACATTACATAAATGCTCATAAAGAGATCTTTAACATAATATTAACTCTTTGACTTTCCTAGACCCATGGAATAAGAAAGAAACTCATTCATATAATTTTATAAAAATAATATTTCTTTTTCTTGACAAGTACAAAGATCAAATTAATTATCCCATTTATTAATTAATAATCATAATTAATGAATGGTGATATATATATATATTAATTAGTATCTTAATTATCCATCAATTAAATAATAATAAATTAATTTAATTATTCATAAATTAAATTATTAAATAATTAATTTTCAAATAATAGAGTTCAATATTAATAATGTTTAAAAAGAAAATAAAAATTATCATAATTAATTTATAATATTAAATCAATAAACCTATATTAAATAAAAATATTAAATTAACCTAATAATATTAAACTTTAATTAAATTTATTAAATTAAGAATTTTATTTAATTAAAATGGTAATCAAATTAATTTAACACATTTTATTTATTAATATATTAAATTAGATAATATTAGTTGAAAATGATTTAATAAAAATAATTAATAAATTAATTTAATTTAATTAATTTTAATGAATATTAATATATATTAAATTTAAAATTTAAATTAATAAAAATAAAATTAATAATAAATTAATTAATAAATTATAATTTCATAATCGACAATGTGTTGTTCCAAAAAAAAAAAAAATTAACCCTAATAGTATTTATTCCCTATAGCAGCTCATCTTGTATCATCATTCTTAAAAGTCCTGATGATGGATCCCAGTTGGGATTTGAAACGTTGGCAAAAAGATGTTTATACTGTGGGTTCTCCGGTTACTGATCCAAAAATACAAAGATCAAAATTACATTGGTAAATATCAAAACTAGTTACACTTTTATTCAACTCTCCTCTCTCTGAAAGTCTAGAATTAAGATTGCACATTTTGCATAATCTATAAGTGCAAAAAAATCCTCAATAAAGACTTCTGATTCCTAAAATTATTGCATTAATTAGGATCAAAGGAAGGATGGACTTATATCTCCGCTTTGAATATTAAATTTGGAGGAAAGGTGTCTAAGATTTTATGTAAGTATTTTCCGCTTTCCCACCCCAAGATAGGAAGGGAAAGCAACCCCTCTCCGCGAAGTTACCGGTTCATTTTGCCGAGTTCCTTCAACATGGTTCTCTCAAGTGCCCTAAGGATGTCGAGCTTAGGACCTTTGTTCTAAGGCAGAGAAAGGAAATTTCTATCTCTATGGAATAGAAGTCAAGACCTGTAGGTAACATTGACTTTTTCAAGGCTTCTTCTCATGGAGAATATGCACGTTAGTAAGACCATGTTCATCTACGGAAACAGCGAGGCAAGGTTTGGCAAGAAAAGAAGTTTATTGATCACAATGAAGTAGATTTTGTAGGGAACTCGAACCTATGGTTTCTCCAAGTTTAAAAGAAGATCACTTAAGTATATTTGTAGGAATTGAAAGGCTAATAGACTGAAGGTTTTAAGCATCATCATTTAGCCCTAAGATTTGCATGAAAGGAAAAAAATACTAATCCAGGCTAGGAAAAGGTATAAGTAAGATACAAAACTCCAAATCTGCATCTTTTATTGAATTCAAATATACATTGTAATCATTTTTTATCAATGAATTTATCAAAAGTTTGGAAGGGATTGTTCTAGTATTGCAAGCCATTCAAGGCCTTCCTTCTATGGCATTATTGATAGCCTGTAAAAGATAGTCTCCAAAAGGATCGATATTTGAATCTACATCTCAGTTGATAATAAGTCCTAAATCCATTTTTTTTTCCCTGGAAGGATATTTTGGGCATAAGATCAAGTGAATCCCATACCCTTCATTTATTCTTCTATACTCACTTGGTTGTAAGGTTCTCTTCAAAAAAAATCCTCTATCTCAAACGAAGAGAAGCCAAGAATCCTATAGGACGATGGATCATTAGGCTCATCTCCTTACTCTCAGTATCATAAAAGGTCTATGCTCTCATATTCAATACTTTCGCTCTTGGTAAAATTGTATGGGCTTAGTTTTTATCACATTGTTCCCCTACATCCTCCTCAGTTCCTCTACATCACAATATCTAAATTATCCATGTGATTTGGATGTTATAAAGCATGAATTAAGTAAGTATGGTTCTCTTCCATATATATGGAACGAATTCACATAGTTCTCTACAATTTATGTCCTCTGAGATCATCATTCAGTTATATGCATTTGGCACTAGCTCATAGCTCATTTGTGATTAGTAGTTGCATGGTAGAACAATATTGGAATGGGCATATTGATATGGCACTATAGAGAATTGAATGTCAATCATAATCACCTCTGGGTGAGATCCAAGCCTTGCACAGTCTACCATAACATGATCAATCTTAGGTATATTCTCATCTTGAGTTTCTTATATCAGTTGAGCTAATCTGTGAAGTTTTTTTTTCTCGAAAAACTTTCATTATTGTCATCAGAAAACCTTTTTTTTTTAAAGAAGGATAACAACACGAATCAAGCAGTGGAAGCATTTTATTCTTGTAACGGAACCAATCCTCTTTCATCCTTAAGAGATATTTAAGTGGCAGAGCTGAGATTATGTCAGTATGAATAGATCATATTAGAAATTATCCTCCTAGAAGTTTCAAGATCCAAAGCTATTATAAACCTCTTTATTATTTGTGACATCAAGTATTTTATGTGAGGGAGTATTCTATGAATGGAAGCTCGACATCTCTTATGATTTATTCAACATTATGTAAGCCATTTATATCAATGACAGTTTTATAATCTTCTTCACAACCTAAGTTGTGAACAAGATAGATGTAAATATTGGATACCTTATCTTTTGAAGCAGCTACAGTTGATCTTTGCATCATCTCATGATGATCATTTGTGAAGGTATGAAAGAATCAACTAATCATTAAGCTAGAGTCTATGACTTGTTTTGAAGTGTTCAACTCTTGTAGACACATCAAGATGTCAAATTGAGCAAGGATTTCAATATATAGTCCTAACTTGCAATAGAATGTTCCAGTGTTAATGTATGTAATTGCATAAGTCACATCAAGGTTTGTGGTATAAAGTTTGGATGGTAGTAGGAGTATTTACCTTGCAGACTTTTGAATGTGTATCAGTTTCATTAGCACCTTCTTTATAGCCATCTCCCACAAAACAAAAGTATAGTGACACTCCTCTCAGCAAGGAAGAAGATTCCAGTTATTGAATGGCATCAAAGGCATTGATTCAGGATTAACTCCAACATCCCATTATTCTAGCATACTACAGTAGGTATCTATGCAGCAGTTATCAGTAAGGGTGGTTTTACAGTTTCACCTTCAGAAGTATTCATAAATACATGTTGTCACATCATCTTGGTCTCAACCGAAGTTCACAACCGAAGTTGTGAACAAGATAGACGTAAATATTGGATACCTTATCTTTTGAAGCAGCTACAATTGATCTTTGCATCATCTCATGATGATCATTTGTGAAGGTATGCAAGAATCAACTAATCAGTAAGCTAGAGTTTATTACTTGTTGTGAAGTGTTCAACTCTTGTAGACACATCAAGATGTCAAATTGAGCAAGGATTTCAATATATAGTCCTAATTTGCAATAGAAGGTTCCAGTAGTAATGTATGTAATAACATAAGTTACATCAAGGTTTGTGATATAAAGTTTGGATGGTAGTAAGAGTATTTACTTTGCAGAATTTTGAATGTCTATCAGTTTCATTAGCACCTTCTTTATAGTCATTTCCCACAAAACAAAAGTATAGTGACACTCCTCTCAGCAAGGAAGAAGATTGCAGTTATTGAATGGCATCAAAGGTATTGATTCAGAATTAACTCCAACATCCTATTATTCTAGCATATTACAGTAGGCATCTATGCAGTAGTTATCAGTAAGGGTGGTTTTACAATTTCACCTTCAGAAGTATTCATAAAGACTAGTTGTCACATCATCTTGGTCTTGGAGGGTTGTTAGACAACTTTGAAGGCTTGTACATATTTACACAAACTCATGAAGAGTTTCTATACACATGACATGACTCTTTGACATTTAAATAAATCCTAAAAACATCAAGAAGAAGTCTTTCACCTAGAGATACTTCTTGCTCATGAAACCCATGTGGCAAGATTACAAAAAATAAATTCATTTCTTTTATTGCATCAAATACGAAGATCATGTCATTATGAAGACTAACCCTAGTTACACTTTCTTCAACAAGAAGAGGGTTTCCTTGATGTACTTCTGAAGTATTTTTTCTTTGGGATCCTTTGATGATAACCAGTTCTTCTTGCTTCATTAACACCATCTGCATTTATTCTTGGAGGAAGGTTTATTCCATAGTTTTCTTGACTCTTCTCCTTACCTTTGTTGGAACTAGGAGCATCAACATTTCTTCTAAGCTTCCCCGCATCCTTGTTGTTTGAAGCATTAGGGTTTGCATCATTCTTGCTTGAGGACCCATTTGCATAACCAAGACTTGATTTATCAAGGGGAGACCTTTGATGACTCAGGATGCCATCTAGGGTTTGAGAACTTTTCAAGTTCTTATTCAGCAAGTCAACTTCCTTTTTAAGAAATACAAATTCCTCCTTCATTTTCTTGCATTCTTCATCCCTCTTTGATAGAATGATCTCTATTTCTTACTTCACCTTGGTTGCTTCACATGATTGGACCTTGAGAGAAGTGATTTCTAATCTTAACTTGGTGATGTCATCATCCTTTTCTTCCAGTTGGCACATAATGGTGTTTGTCTCCTTTTTTGCTTCATCAACTTATCCTTCTATGAATGCCAAAGCTTCCATCACCTTCTCAGCGTCTTGTGTGTGTTTCCTTGCTTCTTCTAGTTGAGATCTAAGGGAGGAGACCTCTTCCTTGTATTGACCAATCTCTGCTTCAAGTTTGTTCAAGATTTTGTGCCTTTGTTCCAGGTGGCTTGACAAGGTATCTTCTTGTTTCTTAGCCTTATCCAATTGACTTGTCATGGATATGACTTCTTCATGATTATTTCTCTTGTTTTGATGAAGTTATTCCTTAATATTGGCGAGCTCCTCATCTCTACCTTGTACTGAAGCTTGACAAGGTCAACTTCCTTCCTCGTCTTATCCTGGTCACCAACTTGCGCTTTCTTTTTAAGTTCCTCATTTTCCTTTTTCAAATTGTTAATCTCTTCCATGGTAGCCATAAGTTTAGTGAGGAGATCTTCTTCAAAATCTCTTTCATTCTCTTCATCATCTAGGTCTTCTTTAGCCTTGATGTTATCATTCTTATCTTCACATTCTGTGATGGGCTCTGGATTTCCTTCTTGTTTTCCATCATTTTCTTGACTAGAGATCATTGTCAACGTTCCTTTTGAGTGAAGATCATGAAGTTTATCCCATATGCCTTTTGCTGACGAATATTTTTCAAAATTGGCCTTCATAGAATCAGGTAGCCCATTCAAGATTGTTTTCATCGCTCTTGTATTGTGTTCCTTGGATTCTCCATCCATCATGCTATCAACAATCACCGATTTCCAGACTTCAATGCCTTAAGTCTTTAATAAATTCCTCATTCTTGCCTCCCATATATCAAAGTTTCCATTGAACAATGGAGCCTTCACAAATTGATTGATTTCAATTTCGGTGGTTGAGGGAGACACATCTTTAGGAGGATTGGAGACTTTCTTCCTTGGCTTCGCCATTTGTTTTCTAATGATCAACCTTCAAGCTATTACGCTTTGAGTGAAGGTACTCACTCTCAAACCAATTGTTGGAAATACTTGGGGGGGTGTGAATCAATATTTCTTTTCAACTGTTATTTTTACCAGTTAGATCACTTATATTTAGAACATAAAATGAACAATAAGAATAAAAGCTTTTATTAATTACTTCCTTACAATAAATCAAGTACAATATATATAGGGCTCCAACCCTAGATGAAGACACTGATCATCAATCTCCCAAGCTCCAACCTGTGAGGATCCCATCCTGTAAATGTCCAACGGTCATGGTGAATTCGAGCCTTTGTCCCTATCCGAGATTGTAGATGGGTATGAATTGATACATTCATGTAATGCAGATTACAGTCCTTGTTCGTCACCGAATCATCTCAAAAAATGTGAGTTTTGTACTTCATTGTTGTAGTGACCCTAACTGGGCATATAGAGTGGTTATGCCTCAATTTTTTAGCCAACTTGAACAAGTGAAGCGTTGTGTCAATTATATGAGCCGACATGTCATCTTTTAGTTGTTTAATTCATTTTTGCAGGCTGACATGATGTTCTCTTCATTGTTTTGCTTGTCTTCTTTGTTGAAGAATGGTGCTTGTCTTGGAGGACTTCTTGACACTAGGTTGACCCATGTACATTACATAAATCCTCATAAAGAGAACTTTAACATAATCTTGACTCTTTGACTTTCCTAGACCCATGGAATGAGCAAGAAACTCATTCACATAGTTTTATAAAAATTATATTTCTTTCTCTTGACAAGTACAAAGATCAAAATTACATTGGCAATACCAAACCTAGTTACACTTTTCTTCAACACTCCTCTCTTTGAAAGCCTGGAAGTAAGATTGCACATTAATTAGGAGCAAAGGAAGGATTGAGTTATATTTGCGCTTTGAATATTGAATTTGGAGGAAAGGTGTCTAAGATTTTATGTAAGTATTCAATTATAAGGATGTCAAGCTTAGGACCTTTGTTCTAAGGCAGAGAAAGGAAATTCCTATCTCTCTATGGAACAGAAGTCAAGACTTGTAGGTAACCTTGACTTTTTCAAGGCTTCTTCTCATGGAGAATATGCAGGTTAGTAGGACCATGTTCATCTATGGAAACAGCGAGGCAAGGTTTGGCAAGAAAAGAAGTTTATTGATCACATTGAAGTAGATTTTGTAGGGAACTCGAACCTATGGTATCTCTGAGTTGCAAAGAAGATCACTTAATCATATTTGTAGGAATTGAAAGGCTAACACACTCAAGGTTTTGAGCATCATCATTTAGCCCTAATATCTGCATCAAAGGAAACAATCCTAATCCAAGGTAGGAAAAGGTATAAGTGAAGATACAAACCTCCAAATCTACATCTTTTATTGAATTCAAATGTACATTGTAATAATTTTATATCAGTGAATTTATCAAAAGTTTTGAAGGGGTTGTTCTAGTATTGCAAGGCATTCAAGGCCTTCCTTCTATGGCATTATTGATAGCCTGTAAAAGATAGTCTCCAAAAGTATCGATATTTTGAATCTGCATCTAAGTTGATAATTAGTCCTAAATCCATTTTTTTTCTCTGGAAGGATATTTTGGGCATAATATCAAGTGAATCCCATACCCTTCATTTATTCTTCTATACTCACTTGGTTGTAAGGTTCTCTTCAAAAAAATTTCTTTGTCTCAAAGGAAGAGAAGCCAAGAATCCTATAGGACAATGGATCATTAGGCTCATCACCTTGCTCTCAGTATCATAAAAGGTTTATGCTCTCATATTCAAGACTTTAGCTCTTGGTAAAATTGTGTGGGCTTAGTTTTTATCACATTGTTCCCCTACATCCTCCTCAGTTCCTCTACATCACAATATGTAAAGTATCCATGTGATTTGGATGTTATAAAGCATGAATTATGTATGGTTCTCTTCCATATATATGGAACGAATTCACATAGTTCTCTACAATTACATGTCCTATGAGATCATCATTCAGTTCTATGTATTTGACATTGGCTCATAGCTCATTTATGAATAGTAGTTGTATGGTAGAACAATATTGGAATGGGCATATTGATATGGCACTATAGAGAAGTGAATGTCGATCATATTCACCTCTGGGTGAGATCCGAGCCTTGCACATTCTACCATAACATGATCAAGCTTAGGTATATTCTCATCTTTAGTTTCTTATATCAGTTGAGCTAATTTGAGAATTTTTATTTTTATTTTGAAAAACTTTCATTACTCTCATCAGAAAACCTTTTTTTGAAAGAAGGATAACAACACGCATCAAGCAGTGGAAGCATTTTATTCTTGTAATGGAACCAATCCTCCTTCATCCTTAAGAGAAAGATTTAAGTGGCAGAGTTGAGGTTATGTCAGTATCAATAGATCATATTAGAAATTATCCTCCTAGAAGTTTCAAGATCCAAAGCTATTATAAACCTCTTTATAATTTGTGACATCAAGTATTTTATGTGAGGGAGTATTCTATGAATGGAAGCTTGACATCTCTTATAATCTATTCAAAATTATGTAAGCCCTTTATATCGATGATAGTGTTATAATCTTGTTCACAACCGAAGTTGTGAACAAGATAGACGTAAATATTGGATACCTTATCTTTTGAAGTAGCTACAATTGATCTTTGCATCATCTCACAATGATCATTTGTGAAGGTATGCAAGAATCAACTAATCAGTAAGCTAGAGTTTATTACTTGTTGTGAAGTGTTCAACTCTTGTAGACACATCAAGATGTCAAATTGAGCAAGGATTTCAATATATAGTCCTAATTTGCAATAGAAGGTTCCAGTAGTAATGTATGTAATAACATAAGTTACATCAAGGTTTGTGATATAAAGTTTGGATGGTAGTAAGAGTATTTACTTTGCAGAATTTTGAATGTCTATCAGTTTCATTAGCACCTTCTTTATAGTCATTTCCCACAAAACAAAAGTATAGTGACACTCCTCTCAGCAAGGAAGAAGATTGCAGTTATTGAATGGCATCAAAGGTATTGATTCAGAATTAACTCCAACATCCCATTATTCTAGCATATTACAGTAGGCATCTATGCAGTAGTTATCAGTAAGGGTGGTTTTACAATTTCACCTTCAGAAGTATTCATAAAGACTTGTTGTCACATCATCTTGGTCTTGGAGGGTTGTTATACATCTTTGAAGGCTTGTACATATTTACACAGCCCCATGAAGAGTTTCTATACACATAACATGACTCTTTGGCATTTAAATAAATCCTAAAGACATCAAGAAGAAATCTTTCACCTAGAGATACTTCTCTCTCATGAAACCCATGTAGCAGGATTACAAAAAATAAATTAATTCATTTTATTGCATCAATACAAAGATCATGTCATTATGAAGACCGAACCTAGTTACACTTTCTTCAACAAGAAGAAGGTTTCCTTGATGTACTTCTCAAGTCTTTTTTCCTTGGAATCCTTTGATGATAACCATTTCTTCTTGCATCCATGACACCATCTGCATTTCTTCTTGGAGGAAGGTTTCTTCCATAGTTTTCTTGACTCTTCTCCTTGCCTTTGATGGAACTAGGAGCATCAACATTTCTTCCAGGCTTCCTCGCATCCTTATTGTTTGAACTTTGAAGCATTAGGGTTTGCATCATTCTTGCTTGAGGATTCACCTACATAGCCAAGACCTGATTTATTGTAGTGCCTGCTCTAGTTGACTGACTGTGAATTGACGCAAACTTTTATTTAGCCTTAAGGCCCACACTTTATTCTTTGAGGACCTCAGGTTGAGGATCCGGACTCATGACTCTATTATCAGCATTTGAGATATTCATGGTTATGAGGTTTTACTTTCCATTGATATTATGATAGCATGAATGATTGTATATCTTATCTGACAGTATTATGATGATTGCACCATTTAAATAGTTAAGTAGATGAAACTATGATGAGGGGAGTAAAGAATATGTATGCGCCCTACTAACAGTATAATGATGATAAATTGGATAGATAGGCACATTTCCATGATGTTATGATGTTGATGGCTTAAGGAATATGTATGTTTCCATTTATGATAAATGATGATAGCCATGAGGGATGTGTACCCTCTGCTACCTACTTCAGTTAGTTCATGCTTATGATGGACAATGATGTGAATGACCAAAGAATCATTAATGATGCTATTATGATAATGACTAACAGTGAGAAAACTTGTTGCTAATGATTTTGAGTATGGCAGGAAACTAGCAGAGGCGCTCGCCTATGACAGGTCGATGACACCTGGTTTGATGAGATTCATATTGTTTTAAAGTCTAAATCGATCTTGAAATTTGCCATATATGTTTAACTATATGTCGATGATATGTTAATGGTTGCAGGCACAGATTTGTTGCTTGACCGAATGACTCACATATGGGTGATGGGGTTGTACAGGTGTATGGAACTACATGGGAGGGGTGGGACAGAGTTCCTGATCTCACCCACTAGCACGCCGTGACTTAGGCTGGAAGGGTTGAAACACCTTCGCCTTGAAGATCACGATGCCATGAGGGCAGGTCCCAAAGTTGGGTCGCTCATGAGGAACCTACTGGGGGCGCGCATCAAGGCGGATTCCTTGATCCCCAGCACCATTAGTCTCACTATAGCAGGAAACATAAGAGACGATAGTGGTCTATGACGTTGCACGATATTTTTCCCTCGTAGTCACTGGATGCTTGAAGGGCAAGTGGTGTGGCACCCTTGGAATTTCAGGGAAATTCTTGAAGGGCACGACCAACTTGGCACCCTTGGCATCACAAATTAAACTGTTAAGGTGTGGCACCCTTGGAACTTCTAGGGAAGTTGTTGAAGGGCACAACCAAAGGTGGCACCCTTGGAACCTCTAGGGAAATTCTTGAAGGGCACAACCAAACGTGACACCCTTGGAATTTCATGGGAAATTCTTGAAGGGCACAACCAAACGTGACACCCTTGGAATTTCAGGGGAAATTCTTGAAGGGCACAACCAAACTTGGCACCCTTGGAATCATTAAAAATAAATAA